>PVHY01031667.1:0-12464 GCA_004024945.1 Uropsilus gracilis | reverse complement strand
TGCCCGGGGTACCACAGACTCAAGCAATCCCCGGCCTCAGCTTCCCAGGTAGCTGGGATGACAGGCGCGCGCCACCACGCCCAGCTATTTTTTTTGGAACTAGGTCTCACTACGGGCCCCAGGCGGGACTCGAACCACAATCCCTAGCCCCGGCCGCTTCATAGGCTGAAGCTTACAAGCACGAGCCACCGTGCCCGGCTGAACACTTAATTTGTCAACCTTTTCCATGGTTCAAGGTATTCAGTATAAAAGGAAGGAGACCAGAACAGCCCGGAGCTTGAGTGGTAAACAAGCTTCTATCTGCATGTGACATTCAAAACATAACTTCCTAACATTCATCTTTGATCCTCAAAACTTTTTATCTGCTTTGAGGCAGGATAAGCGTGGAGGGAAGTGAGAGTAAAGAAGCATGGAATCACCAAGTTACACTGAAGTCGGTACACATGCCTGGATGGAGCATGACTTCAGGCTGTATCTATGCTGCCAGAAAGTCCCTTTTTCCTAAATGATTGGAAAAGCAGGGATGTAATCCTGAGGACAGATACCTCAAGATTCCAGTCTCTGTGAATTTACATGCAGCCTAGTATCATACATGGAACTTCTTGCTTAAGGTGGGTGGCAGCACATAATGACCCCAGTTTCCTCACCAATTGTATCCAAACATGTGGTCCTTTTTATTCCTTTGAAGTCATTCTTTGCCCAGTCCCACTCAAATCCTGCGCTGATTCTATATTTCCATCAGTATTTATATGTATATTTTACTTTCTGTAGAGATACATTTTATATAAGCTTTTTCACATTACATCACCACCTATTAGTCTATTTTTACATCACAAGAGAAGTAAGAATGAGCTCAGAAATGAAAGTGTGTAGATTAATCCGTGGTATAAGAGAAGAGGGATAATAGATTCATTGTGGCATTTTCATGATAGGTGTTTCCATTGTATCATTTTGAAATACAGCAAATATAAGTTATAGCCCTTTAAAATTTTAATAATGAAAACTTGACCTTTGCCTAGTATCCAGTGTCTTATTTCCCTTAAATTTCTTATTTCCCTTAAGTTTGAAATTCCCTTATTTCCCTTAAATTTGAAAATGAGATTCAAGTTTTGAAACATAGGAAGTACTATAACACGACCCCCTTTCTATTCTAAAGTAACTGTGATCACACAAAGTGAATATTCCCAGCTATCTATAGGATAAATTCCAAACCACTTAGTCTGTCAGTTAAAACCTCCACAGCTTGATTTCAATTCTCCAAAATTCTGTGAGATCTAAAAAATCAAATTACTCACTGGCATACAAATACACTGTGTTCATTATTCATGAACTTCCCTCATACAAAAATTCCCCTTTTTCCTCCTTTCTTTTTTCTTTTCCACTTTTTTTCTCTCCCTAAGCTTTTCAAGATATATCATTAAACTACTTCCTCCAGTACAAAGTGATTTCTCCTTGCAAAGTTTTAAATAGTTTTTCTTTGTCCTCTGGAATAAGTATATTTGTTATTTAATTATTTATATTTATTCACTCTGACTTCAAGATAAACTCCTGAGAACCAGAACAGAAATGTCTATTATTTTCTTATTCTAACTAGAATGTCCAGCAGAGAATATCAATTCAAGCAACCAATCGTTTTAAAAATATTTCATAACTAATTTGAAAAGAAGCAAAGGAAAATATGAAATAACCAAGAAAGAAATCTTTCCAATATATTTAGAAACATAACTGACAATATTGATATCATGTCTGGAGGCTTAAATCCTACTTATCAATATAGAGGTACTACTAATGATTATTCTCACTTAGATCTTATGAAAATGTAGTCATTCTTTGCTAAGAAAAATTACATAAATTAAATGAATTTTTAACAGCTACACAACAAGTTGTTCTAAGGTCTATGAATCAAATATTTGTTATAATAATGTCATCTAAACTGAGACATCAGAATGTTTTGTTAATAATTTCTAAACATCACTAATATGTTCAACATATATTGCAATGTATCCAAATTCTACACATGCATTTCCAGAATTATAAGTGGTTTTCTCTTTCCACTCCTACACAGGAAAAACTTGAACCAGTTCTACAGATTTCAAAAATTATCAATTTCACTGACCACTGGGATAGTTTGAATTTAGATATGCATATCTTTTCATTAAAGGCCCATGTATTTACAAATATAAAACCAATAAAAATGTATGCTTCCATCTAGTGGCTAATTCAGTCAATCAAGGTAGAGGTGGGGGAATGGATCAGTAAAATCCATATGACATTTCCAATTTAATTTGAGCCAAATATCTCTCAAATTTTCTTCTTTGGGCTAAAATTTCTGGTCTCAGTGAGCCTAGATGTCACTTATTCCATGTATCTTTTTGATATCTTGTATATGTTTGAAACACTGAACAACAGTAACATGCTGAGAAATGCAAGTTCTAGCAACAGTTGACTTGGGATCCCTTATGAAACTCTTGGCACAACCCAAGGCATTACCTATGTTATGCCTATGCCTAACAACAAATGTCTGCAGTGGGTAATAGTATCTTCATTTTGAAGGCAGGGAAACTAAAATTCAAAGATGTGAAGTACCTCCCCAGTGCTCTCTACCAGTTGGCAGCAAGGGGATTCACATTCAGGTCTAGTTTTGTTGCTTCCAAAGTCCACGGTCTTTCTTTAATATGCTACATGACTAAAAGTAAACACATAGGAAAGAAGTAAAATGCTGGTGATACCCCACAGATCATTATTTCCCCTCAATATTTAAAGTCTGACTACTTAAGTTGAAAGAGTTAATTTAAAAGTTCTATAAATTGCATTTCAGAGTCATCCCCTTCCAACTCACGGCAAATGCAGCTTGAATCTATTCGCCAACTATTTACAGACCACTTCATCAACCCTCGTACTCTTCAAGTTCTGACATCTCTCTTCAGGCCAGAAGTATTTATTTAATCAACAAGTACAGCTTGAGGAACATCAGGCTCTTATTCATGGTTAAGTAATTGAATACGGAAAACACATCACCAAGTGCCTAATATATGCAAGCATTAATTGGTTCAATTGGTGAATGTTTCCCCAGACTGCATTTGTTTCTTGTGGAAGGGTGCTGTGTTCCTATTCCTGCCTCATGGCTTTCAGGGTTTGCTAATTAGTGCTTTCCTAATCCCATTCAGAAAACTGGAGCAAGTTTTTGCCATTCCCCTTCCATAAATGGCTGGTCACTAAGAGTAGGTCAAGCCATCTCAGTCTACAATGGCATGCTTAAACAGCCAATGTGAAATAAAAATGAGGCAGAAATCCTGGCTTTTATCTCACACTGTCTTCGAAGCTAATTAAAATGCACAGACTCTTCCTCCTGTTACAACCCTGCTGTTCTACACACTAATAAGCCAACAAAAGGTGCTGAAAGCAATGAGTTGAATAATTGTTGAAATTTACAGTTCCTTAAAGGCAACTGTTAAAAGATTTCTGTCTTCTCAGCAATGTAGATCAAATTCTGATAAGGTATCACTAAAGTAAGATCTTCTCTCACATTTACATGAAGAACTGCATAGATTCAGAAAGGGTTAGGATCCTATAAATTGGTGACTTATTTTTGTTGTGGATATTATTACACTTACTTGGCTTTCAACCCGCTTTACTAACCAAAGAGTTAAAACAAAGCTTATGAACTTGGACTGAAATCTGCCCTCAGAGCACCCTGGGTCTCTGATGTTTTAAAAGTGCTATGAAAGCCCACTGGCATAATAAACAAAAGGTAGGAGAGAGGAGTGGCATAGGAAAGGAATCAGGCAAAAGGGAAAAAAATGAACACAGATACATGCACACACAAACACACAAGTCATCTGTTTGGGCTCAGACCCTTCTTAGTGATTTTACCCACCAAAAAGAAATCCTTAAATTAATAATCAACCTTAATAAAACTAGCTTCTAAAATAAAGTAAGCTTTTGATCTTACTGTTCCCTTGCCTCCGGGTATTCCTTTATATTTATTAAAATGCACCTTGAGCACGTTACAAGTAAAACAATAATTTCCTACACTTTAATACAAGCACAAGCATATAATTTTAGGAAACATTTGCCAGGAAATAGCACATGTTCCAAACACATACCAAATTAAATTCACATTATAATTATATTTAAAAATCAATACATTAACAATTCAACATGTTCAAAGAGACTTATTAGCCCAAAACTGTAATTATAAGAAAGTGACCTGCCTCCCTAAGATTGGGGAGGATATAAGATGTCTGGACAGAGGGTGATGATTAAATTCACCTCCTTTTCCACGTGACATCTCTATACCCCCAAAAAACAGGGTATAAAGAGCTTAGATATTTTATTTTACACTTGACAAAACAGCACATCATAATGATCTGAAAACTTCAGAAGGCACCAAATAATTTCTGAAGCTACTGCAAAATCTTAAAGGTTCTAAAAATAAGGATAATTAATAGACAATCTTCTCCAATAGAGTTCTCCTTACATCAAAAATTTTGGTGTCTCTGAATATCTTTACTTCCCATTCTTATATGCACATTATTCTTTATCTGGAATCTGTAATTCATGTAAACAGTATAACAATAACTACTAGTATCTGTATCACTGGGAAGTGGTGGAAAGATAGATAGCAAAAAACAAATTTTCCTTATAGAAAGGAATTTAAGTTTCTTAGAGCCTTCCCACCTCTGCTTATTGATATAGAAACAACTTCAAAACATGGGAATGAACAAGGATTAATAACCCATCAAACAACCCATCAAGAAAGATAATACTAAATTAGAAGAAATACTCATTGGGAACAATAGTGAATTTAAGATATATATTAGCATAAAAATATAAACTGCTACTAAGTTATAAACTATTATTACCTCTTAAATCATTAAAGACAAGAATGAAATATAAAATATAGCGCATATATTAACTTATTTAAAAATTTTAGCAACTATACCAAAAGATATGATTGTTTTATCAATTATAGAAATGAAAGTGTTTGCGAGCACAAAGATTTTAAGAAATTTCAAATTTCCCAAGCTCATAAGGTTGTAATTATGCACCAAGTTTGTACACTAAATGGTTATGTCATTCTATATATTAAATAAATTAAATTATAGTATATTATAGTCATTTTATTATCCTCTATATAATTGCAGTGGTTTCATATTTAGAAAGAGTCAGAGACTAAGTTAACACCTCACACAAATTATCTCACTTAAACAGTTCTATAATCATAAGGTAGGTCTACTACCATCACCCTCTGAAGTAACTGCTACTTAAGAGACACTCTCTTCTACCCAAAACTCCATAAGCAGTGCCACTGGCTGTACAGTTATCTAGATTAGAGAAGCAATAGAAAGTTAGCAGAACCTAGCTAACCCCAACTCACCCAACTCCCCATTAGCTGTGCCCTACAAGTCCAGCTTCCTCTTATCCTATTCCATGATGCAATCCCCTGTGTGACCCTGTCTGGTGGACTTTTCATGGTTACAGCTGAAGCTGGAGAAGGAAGATGGCATGAGATGGGCTTTGCTTCTTCTCTCCCAGTCTGGGTCCCTTTGATATCCTCTGCTGCTTAATTGCGTTAGGGCCTCCAATACTGTTCTAATACTGGTAGTAAGATTGGCCATCCTTGCCCTGTACCAGACTTGAGTGGAAAAGTTTTTATATTTTGATGACTGAGAATGATGTGAGCTGTGAGTTTGTCATACATGGTTTTTATAATGTAATGTTCAGAAATGTTCAGTTACCCCAGTGATTGGAGGGCTTTTACCATAAATGGATGTTTAATCTTATCAAATGTTTTCTAGGTATCTGTTATTACAATCATTATTTTTATCTTTCCTTTTATTGATGTGATGAGTTACATGTATTAAGATGTTGAACCATCCTTGAATCTCTGAAATAAGTCATGCTGAGTCATGGTGTATGATTCTTATAATGCATTGTTGAATTCCATTTTTAATATTTTGTTGACGATTTTTGCATCTCTATTCATCAGAGAAATTGAACTGCAGTTTCCTGAAAGGATTTTAATATACTAATCAGTTATCAGAGTGAATGTTAGATAAAGGGAAATTTGAAATAAAATTTACAACTTAAAAACAGACTTAACCCTTCTTTCTTTTACCTTATACCCCCCATGCTCCAGACCAAAGTCACAAACCACACGTTAGTTCCCTAAAGAAAACAAAGAAACAAATTCAAATTAAATTACCACTTACACTACACCACTTACACCCATAGTCGCTTAAATGCAAATACAGAGAACATTCACAAAATATGTCTCTCAATCCCAGAGGTCAAAACACTTAATACTTAAAAAGCTAATCAAAATGATATTTTTTTCAGACTCAGACAGCCACAGATTCAAATACCTAACTTCAGTGCAATACAAAAGTAGAATTCATAATTTAGTTCCTTTTTTCAATGAGTGAATTATACTTTACATTGTAGAAAAGAGCATAGGGAATTATAGAATGTTAAGCAACAAAACCCACAAAACTTTACGAGAAGAGACACAGAGTTTTGATGAGGAAAATGGAGCATAGATGTGACTAATCTGAAGTAAAAAATAAATATTTGGATATGTAATTAACTCAGAAACCAACACCCTATTGGGTTAAATGGGAAGGCAGCTGGCATAGAGATAGCAGTGTTATAACACTGGAAAGTGAGAAAGACAAGTTTTTAAGAGAAAATATTAAGGACAAAGTTCACTCAAGTTGGTATGAACAGCTTGTAATCTTGAACCGACAACCTCAAGGTGAAACAAAGACAATTAAAACAATCTTTTTCACTCATCTATATTATCCATGCAATAACACTAAAAATAAACCAATGAGATCAAAATAAATAATAAATTGTCATAGCTTTGTTGCAGATACCGTGCTATGCTTTATCAAAATTTTCCTTTAGTATTCTTATAGTCATATTGATAGGGTGTGCTCCTTTGGCATGCTCCAGCTCCTCCATGCCATCCTCTTCTTGTCGTTCAGGGAGAAACTTCATGGTACCGGACCCAGCAAAGTTCACTTTCTTTTCAGGCCTGTCTTTTGCACGGCCTCTCACAGACACAAGTTAAACTTAGCAAAACAAACTCCAACTCGGAGTTCTAATCTGCGAACTCCTTAACTGCATTTAGCACACATGCTGCCAGTCTGGGTCAGCCAAGGGTTGCAGGCCCCCAGGGGCCACACGGCCAAGCTCACATGGCTCACATCTTTACAAGATGGTCGATTCCCATCTCTCCTCCATTGAACCTCTCTCTCTATCCGATCTCCATACTGGAATCCGAAATCTTTGTTTGCACACCCTTTATATATCCTGATTTCCCGCCTTCCAGAAAATCTGTTTCACCTTGACCATTTCACGTCTTTCTTCCCCTGCCTCTCCCTGAAGGGAAATTCCAACTAAAGTCATTCTCACATTTTAGCATACCTGTCCTTGAAATCTGCAATCTTAAACAGCAGACAATGGGGGAGGGGGGGTAGAACACCCTATCAATATGAGTAGACTGTGATGAAGATGACAACAAGGACTTTACAGATCTGCTGTACTGAAAGAGAAGCTGAGATTGGAAGATATCAGGGGCAGGTATTGATACTCTCACCAGAGTCTGTGCCATTTGCCATTATTCTATACTGACTCATGAGAATAGGAAAATCAAGTGTGACTGCTAAATTCACCATTCTAAAGTCACAGCTGAGATTATTTACAAGGTCCAAGAAAGGGAGAACTAAGTGAAGAAATGGCTTCAATAAATATCAGGTTCACAGGAGAATGATTTGAGACGTACAGAGACAAGATGAGCAATACCTAAATTGGAATGAGATTAATTATAAATGAAATGCAATGGTATGAAAGTCTATAGGTGTCTTCCAAGACTTCTATCTTGTGTGTTTTTGTTTTTAACTAAAATATGATTGCATATACCACTGTTTTAAGTTTCAGGTGTCCAGTAAGTTAATTTGACACGTTCATAGATTGCACTATGATTTCCAATATAGCATTAGTTAACACCTCTATCACATCATATCATTAGTGTTTCTCTCTTGTGGTGTAAACGATTAAAATCTAGTCTCTTAGTTTCAAATTTTGAAGGAGAGTATTGTTGACCTTAATCTTTGTGTTGTGCATTTGATCTCTAGAACTTATTTATCTACTAGGTGCACATTTATACATCTCACTAATTCTCTCATCCCCAGCCCCCATCCTGGTAATCAAAAGTTTATTATCTTCCTAATGAATTCAGTTTTTCTTTTGTTTTGATTCCACATACTAATGACAGAATACAGTGTCTGCTTTTTCTCTATCTAGAACCCTCACTTAAGTTCCTTTCTAGGTACATTCAGCACTCAGAGCTCTTCAATGTTTGAATATTTTATTACCCTGTAATGAACATTTCTCCAGGATCTCCAGCATCTTGTTCTTACTTCAGTGAGGATGAGAGAAAGGTGCCATTTAGTTCAGACAACTAGTGGGCTAACCACTGCCTGTAACTATATCAATTGTAGTATAAAAAATGAAATAAATCAGCATAAACAACAGTATTTTAAAGGTGTAAAGACTGAGAAGCAGAAATAGTTTTATCTTATGCCAGGGCTTCTTAAATTGATGAGTGTTCTTTGTTGTGAGGTATTGTCTTTAATATTATAGCATGTCTTTTATATTATAACATCCTTGGCCTCTACTCACTAAATGTTAGTATGCTCACAGTTCTGACAACCAATATTTCAAAATGTTCAAGACAACCATCTGAAGCATATTTAAGAGATCTTTGTTGTGTTTTGCCCATTTATTTCATCTGTTGTCATTATAAATTATATAGAGTATCAAAAGATTTGCAGATAGCCACTGAAGTAGAAATTCAAACAAATCCCAGAAAATCTATGCTGCTCATAATTTGAAATCCTACCTGTTCAAATATGTGTTCTATAGAGCTAAGATTCAAGTTATATAGACTGCGAATTTCCAACAAAAACAAGCAGGGCAGCAGAGTTCAGAACAAAACTCATTGATTTTAAGTTAATGATAAGGACAAAATATATATCAGAAAAAAAGTTGTTAAAGAAATGAACAAAGTTCATGGCACGCCTTTTCCAAAGCTATATGGAGCTTGAGGAAGAGGGCAATCAGGGACAGATTTCACAGAAAAGTCAGATCCTGTTACTGCTTTGAGCCAAAAGAAAATGAATGACTATCTTAGGGAAAAGGGTCTAGGAAAAACACCCAGTCACCACCTCACCATTTGGTGCTCTGGAGTGGTTCTTAATTACAATAATGGAAAAAAAAGAGTTAGTGGATATTCTAACATGCTTGGGTTGCTAGCAATTACTATCAGGATAGGTTATACTTCATGTCAGCATTCAGTGAGTAAAGAAAGAATAAAACCCAGTCCTTCTAAGTTGTGGGTGCTAACCAGTCAACCATGCTGACCAAATCCTGCCTCTCAAGTCTCTTTGTAATATATACTATTCACCCAAGCTGAAGTCTTCAATGACAGCTATTCATGTGCCCCAAGCTGATCAAATACAGGCAACAGTGATGGTACAGCACTTCTCGCCTTCACTGAACAAATATTTCTCAACCAGCAATCTTGCACACAAACTCGACTTTTTAGACTTTTAATGATGTGTCCTCCAAATGGCACATCAGAAAAAAAAAATTCCATCTGAAGAACAGGTATAGAAGCAGCTACTTATTTAGTAGCAACCCTGGCCTTCTGGGATATGCGCAATCCTGATTTTGCATAATGGGGTCTAAGAGGAGAGCTGGTAAAAGCTTTCTCCTCTATTCTAAACACCCCTTAGCCTCCTTTGAATCAAAGCTGCTAATTATGCCAGGCAGGCTGAATGATGAGTAGTGGTTTTGTGATCCCAACTATTGTTCAGAAGGGCTGAGATCACCAATGCATTTTCTGAGGTATAGAGAATTTGAAGGGAAAAGTCTGAGTGCTTATTATCTCTTTGTTTTCTTAAACAGTGCCTATTTACAAACTTTTCACTAGTGAGTAAAAACATTTAGTGGCAATAAAACACAGCAGTGTTTCAGAATGTTAACCTCTTCCCCCAAAACATGACAAAGTGTTCTGAGTGTCTGGAAAGAAAAAAAGCTTCTTTTTTTGTTTCTTAAGATAAGCACAGGGTGGGGTTGAGGAAATTAAAAAAAAAAAAAATTTAGAATCATTAACATATAGAATATATGTATTCATATTTCTTGGAGATATAAATACTGTACAATTAAGCAACTGCACCCTACTTTTACAAAACCCCAAGAACATAAATAAAAGCAACTCATCACAAAAGATTGGAGAGGACTAGCTCTTACTCCTTAGAGAATTATATTAGCAATAAAATATGGGAACTACGAATGAAGAAGAGATAACAGTTGGGTAATAAATCCTGCCATCCTCCCTTTGGTTGAATGTTTGTTTTCTAACAAGTGGGTGGGATTTTGTTAAAACATTTTATAGCTTGAGAACACATTAATTATCTCTGGAAGTTGCCTTTACAAAATTCCTTGAGTCAAGAGTTATGCAAAAAGACCTTATATATTTTAAGTCACTAAACATCTAGGACAATATCCAAAAATTAATAATAAATTATTGATGAGCAAGATAACAAGGGTAACTCCTTGTAACTCCTTGTAAGGGTAACATTTTTTTTCTATGTACTCCGCATATTTTCTTAACTTTTGGTGAGTAATTATTGCAATATATGCTTTTGCATCAAGAGTACAGAAATTATCTTGAAGATCTTATAGGTGAAGAACTATCTAGCCATATGTCACTTTCTCTTAAAGATGAAATGTTTAAGATTGTCTACCTTTTTTATAACCTCTGTAATGTACACCTTAGTTTCCTTCTCAATTTTTACATCAAAAACTAAAAAATCAACTTTTTCAAGAATGTGCATGTATTTATATCAAGACGAGCAGACCTCTCTGCTCAGTCCGTACCGAAGAGCTTTCACTTCATTTAGTCAAAACTGAAAGCAAAAGAATTGTCAAGATAGTCACATAATGACACATATTCTAGTGTCCACAGTGTAATCCTCAAGTCACATTTTTGCAGGCATCATTGTGATTACTGGCATCATTGTGAGAAACCTTTTATCTCCACCTGCTGGAAGCATAAAACATAACTGGATCCAAGAGAATCACTGGCATAGCAGGAAGAAAAAATATCTGCACAAATAAGACTTAAAATATTACACAAATCAGATTTTAAGCTATGTTCTTTGACACAGAATTTCTATCACTGAACTGATCCACAATCCAAATCACCTTTAGATGTGTGATAGTTACAAGGTTTATTCTTGTCTAGCCCTTTTAAAGTTGGCCACTGTATCTCATCAAAAATGTCAAACAATTATTTGGCAAAGAACATGTTGTAAATGCAGGGTAGTTGGTTACTAGCCAAACTGTGTTCCTTTTGAAAGAAACTGGTATAGAAAAATCATACAGTGCATATCTTGACTTATGAGAATATAATGTCCATTGTTTACTATATGTTTATATACAAAGAAAATTTGTGCTGAGTAAGTTAGAGATATTACATGTCTTGAGAAGAAAAACAGCTTTCATACCAAAGAAATCCTCTTCTTTAGGATATAAATACTGAGTTTCAGTTGCCTCAGGGGTTACGAAAACAAAAAACAGCTGCCTGGCCTCACCTTCTGTTGTATAAATTAATCACCACTGTTTATGATTCACTAATTTACTAAATAATAATCTAAATATCATCTAAAATGTATTGCATTTATAATCATTTAAATATCATTGAATAATTTAGAGATCCCTCAGACTACTATAGAAAGTTAAGATAAGTTAATGCTTAATGGGCATAGAAAAAACAAAGCACATTTTAATAGTTTGATTGCATTGAATGAAAGCAATAGCCACTGTAGGGAAAAAAAAAGAAATTAATTGCCAACATTGGGATTTTCCCTTTAAAATAAAAGTTTCCTAAGAAAATATTTAATACATTAACTTTTTTTCCCCTAATGCTCTCCATTTCCCCCCTTAATACTCTTTTAATCATTGTTGATTGGCAGTGTGCCATTTTGGTCACGCTGAATGCATAAGAATATATGAATAAACCATTTTCAGCTTATATTTCAGAATCTGAAATTGTGCACTTCCTCCAGCAGTCAAAAAGGACAGCAGTAGAAGGCCCCTGCCAAAAGTTTACTACCCCAAAAGGATGCTTGTTAGTGAATCTGAGTCAGTTTTCTGGGAAATAAGTATTTTTTTCTTTTTTAGTTAAGAGTTTAAAAGGGCCAGGCATGGTGGCACATGCCTGTAAGCGGCACCCTAGGAAGCTGTGGCAGGGATGAGGGATTGTGGTTCAAGTCCCGCACAGGGCAACATAGTGAGACCTAGTTGCAAAAAAATAGCTGGGTGTGGTGGTACACACCTGTAATCCCAGCTAGCTGGGAAGCTGAGGCTGAGGAGTGCTTGAGTCTGTGGTA
>PVHY01031666.1:0-12463 GCA_004024945.1 Uropsilus gracilis | reverse complement strand
CCCACCCCACCCCCACCCCCGGTCCGCGGACTCCGCTCTCGGCCCGCCCACCGCTCAACCCGCCCCAAACTCAATTTAACCAGGATCTTCCGGCCGGAGCCCTGCATCTAAATCCTGAGCCCTACCCATCATCCCCGGACCTGCCCCCAAGCACCGCCCTTCAATGTGTGCGCGGAGACTTCGGGACCTCTGGGATCGCTGGATCCTCTAGCCCTGTTACTCCCCGCAGCTCGGTACGGGTGCAGCTCCGCCGACGGGAGCCGTGGTTACTGGCTACGAGCGTGGGAGGCCGAGAAAGGGGGCAGAGAGACATTCCTGTCGTGCGTCTTCTTGGGTGCCTGTGGGCGTTTCCGTGACTGGCGGGGTGGTGTTGGGGCTGCAGAGAACCAGCCTGGAGGATGCACCCGTCGTGATGGGTGATGCAGGAGTTTGCCTTGCTTAATAGCACCTTCAGTATTTTTCAAAAGCTAGCGTCTTCTCCTTTGCGCCCTAGTAACTTATACAAAGATCAGTTAGCAGTTTAGTGTCCCAGACTTTCGTGGACGTAATAGTTACTACTTTTATACCCGGGGGCCTCAAAGTCAGCTGGTCAGCAAGCCATCCGCTGTTTACTTTGAGTTTGTCCAGATGGAAACAATCTAGAAGGGACATTTAAAACCACCTGGTGAGGGTGCTTCATTTCACCTTTAACGGAGAGGCTCAGAAAGGGAGAACTTATCTGCCTCAGGAGCAGATAAACTCAAAGAAATTGGACTACGGACCATTTACCACTCATTCTAGCTGAGACCCAATTCCAGCAGTTCGGTGCCTCCCCTCTTATGTTGCTTTTCGTTTTTAACACAACCTAAGAATAAAGGGGTTCGTGGGAACCCAGTTTCCCCTATCTATCTTAACATTAATTCTCACCACCATCTTTCAGGATCTCCATTCAATTCACCTTTTTAGAATATACACTAAGCATATCACTGCCTCCCTGTTTACCTTCACGATTGTTTTGTTTTTCTAGCTCCTTCCATTTCTCCTCATAGCACAGTTAATAAAAAATACTAGTCTTCAACAATTGGTGGACCTAGATTCCCAGATATTCAGAACTACTCTGCATTCTTTGTTTTGTAGTCTATAATCTAGTCAAGATTGTTGGAAACTTTTCACTCCTTTGAGTATCATATTCTTTCTAATACCTGTGAAAGCATTTAGGGGAAATAAACGCTGGAAGCCTGTTCTTTTAGTTCACTCACTGTAGTGCCAAACTGGTCTCAGGAAGTAAAGACATTTCTCTATAATTGGTAAGAATCTTCCATAGGATTTTCTCATTTCCCTTCCATTCTCAGTCATCCAGCATATCTTTGGAAAGGTTTTGTAAGGGTTTGCCTGCAGCTTCCATGTCAACCCAAGGACAGACCCATAGAAAGGAAATGACTATAAAAAATTGACACTACTTAAGTGCCATGGCTTAGTTTCAGTGCCTTAGGCTTAGCAATGAGATACTGACAGATGGTAACAAACTAAAAAATGAGATGTTTGCCTGAACGTGATGTCTAGAATCAGAAAAATATAAGGGCAGTATTTGTCTCCACCAAGCTTCCTGCCCACACCATCTGTCCTTTCAAGTTTACTAAACTCTGTAAGGAGAATGTGAGCCAGAGGCTTTAACCATATGCTGAGAAAATCCACTTTCCTCTCACCAGGTAGATGTTCACTAAAAAAAAAAAAAAAAGGCTCTCCCACTCACCTATTCCACATTTCCTTAAGAATAAAAATATTGCAAAAACAAAAAGTAAAACCCTGGAAAGTGAAGTCAACTTGCCTGAGTGTGCTCTTAGATGTATCAGGTCTGAGATCTCTGGCACGATGCCTAGGACTACAATGGCCTTTCTTCAAATGAATTTTATATTCTCTCCTTGCATCAAATTTCCTCACAAGATGAACTAAGTCTTACTATCTCCCATTTCAGATGGGCTAGTAAGACTCAGTTGAAGTATGAGGACTAAATGAAGCATGATAACCCAAAATATGTTAAAGCATAGTGACCTAAAAAAAATGCAGCCCAGGGGTCTAGATAAACAACCCATGACTTACTGACTCATTTTACTGCATGCAGCCCAATTTCTCCTTGAATCTTCTTCATTCTATCATCTGTCACATCAGGCCATGTACTACCACCAATAATAGCACACCTGGAGTACCAGAACATGTAAAGTGTATACAAACCCTTAACTTCCTCATAGGGGTACTCTGTCTTGGGATATGAATACATTGTTAGTACTGATACTAATAAACCTGCTTCTTGCCAGCCCTGTTGTTCTCATTCCCTAGTGGCAGTTTTCATAGTAACTAGCAGTAGGGCAGTTGAGGTCAAGTACTAATATTTAATGCTGAAGTCAGGTAACAGACTATTCCTCACAATCTCATGACCCCAAGAGACAGGAACCACCACCATAATTTGAAATAACAGCAAATCTTATGTTTAATTGGTCTATCAAATTCATTTGTTCAATTTATATCCCCCTACATCTCAATTGGTATATTGCATATACTATACACAAATACCATTCAAATTTACAAAAACTAAAATTCCCTTAGAAAATTAGGATATTTCCCTGCTCTATATAGAGAAAAGATCTAACCTCAAACCTCAGCTCTGTATAAAGCCCTCCATGCCTGTCTCCTCGGGCAGGATTGACAAAGCCTGCCTCTGGAAACTTTTTGAAAAGTAAATGAGAAAATTGATATAAAAAACATCTCTTGCAATAAATGCACAATAGATGCTGTAGCAGCATATCCTCACTGGGTAAACTCTCAAGTCACTGCATAAATTAAATCCAGGTATGATGCAACGCTACTGAAATGTTATTTTCTTTCCTCTCAGTCACCACTTCTGTTCATACAGTCATTTCTTTTTAGAAACTACTGTGTGAGTTTATCATCATTTCATGCAGACAAATCCAAGTAAATAGAAAAAATGGCCAAGGTACAAGTTACTTTTGATTGCTGTCTGTCAAATATGTTATCCACTCTGCATAACTTTGGGTTACAAGTAATTCCAGGCCCAATTCCTACTTGTGATGATGACACAGTCTTACCAACTATCATTAACAACAGCTGTAGTGTATTAGTACCCACTTAGTAATATTTTATGCACATTCTTTCATTGACTTAGAGTGTTTAAGAAACTTGTCCAATATAAAAGTCCTTAAGTGGAAAAAACAGAACTCAAACCCAGTTTTCTGGTCTCAAATCAACACTATACCACTGTGCCCAAACATCATAGTTTATTTTAGAAACAACCAAATTTGTTCATTTGACCTGAATTCCCAGATAGATGTTTCTAGCAAAAAAGCTCTCCTGTTACTATGATAACTTTTCTGGAATTCAACTTCTGTGTTCATTCCTTACATAATGTTTAATTTGTAGCATTAGGACCTAACTTGAATGTGCTTCCAAAGACAGTACAGTGATGGTTCAGATGCTTTGGATTTGCAGCATTTGTTAACAAATGAACACTCCCAGCCTTAAAGAACTAAAATAGATCATACAATGTTTTGAAAGATTTAACAACAACAAAAACATAAAATATTCTCTATGACAAAGTCCCAGGCTTCCAGGATCAATGTTTTGCATCAGCACACAGATGTAGTATGGAAAATTCACTAATATGCTAACTCAGAAATCCCAGAATTTCTATACTGATTGTTTCTGAAGCATAGTAATCATACACCATGATGAAGTATGTGCATGTGTGTGTGTGTGTGTGTGTGTGTGTGTGTGTGTGTTTGTGTGTATGGAAAGGTGAGAGGGGAATGGTTAAAGTATAAAACTAGAAATCTTGTCAGATTACTTTCTGGTATAAATGTATTATGTGCTTTTATTTTTCCCCATAATTTTTCTAAAAAGTGAGTCATAAAAGGTGCAATTCAAGCTAGTCACGACATTCCTGCAAGTCCAAAAATGACTTAAATCTCTACAAGTATTTTTGAGCTTTTTAATATACATTACAAATAGTTTAGACCAATCACATTTTGTGTGTAACATATTTACAAAACAAAAAATATATTACAATAAATATGAATGAAACAGTGAATCTGATCAACAACAAGCTCTTCACAACCAGATATTTTTAAAGGAAGTCAAAACCCTGTTGGTCTGCATATATTAAGAGTTTTGAGATTACTAGGGGTCCAGAATTATAATGGTTCCGGAATAGAGGTGGGGGAAATCCAAATTTTAAGTTAGGTAAGATTCTTTCTCATTGCTAATTATGTAATGTTTAATGATGTTTTAAACTGTGAACATTGATGAGTTATCCAAACATGATACAAAGCTAATATAGTTCTATCATTTCAAAATGTACGTGACATTCACATAATAGCCTTTTGTAATTATTATCATTATATACTGTAGTTCACACAATATCTACAAATGTGAATGAATGAGAAAAAACAGGTCACAGCAACATGTCTCACATTCCAATTTTAAATAAGACAAGCACATACTGGATCAAACATTATTTTATAATATGTTAATAAAGAACAGTTTGTTATGGTTACCTTGAACAGTTTACAGCTGTATATGTCAAAAGAGAACATTTTCTTCGAGTTTCACATTGTCAGTAAAAGGCAAAATAAGTGAAGATCCTTTATAACCAAAAGAAAATGGAAGAGAATTCTATACAGAACAAAAACTATTGTTGACATGCTGCTTTTCTGGTACAGTTTACCACAAGAAAATTAAAAATACAAACAAAAGTGATTGTCTTTTAAAAACAACTTTTGAAAGCTTTACACAATATTGAGCATGAACCTTTTAAGACTAGCGTGGAAATCATTGTGCCGATCTGCCTTGCACATATATATACTACCGGCACACTGGATGTGCACGTGGAAAGTGATCTACTGAAGTAACAAACTAACAGCTGTGTACCCTTCAAGTGATAACCGCTGAAGTCTAACCTGTATGAGGTCCACAAAGGTTTCATTCTTTCTGCTCTGTTTTCACAGCTGTCCCTGCGTGAATGCTGTTCCTGTGGACCCCAATTGCATGTAAGACAACAGGCCACACTGTAATAATCCAAAGGGTCCAGTTTCACGAAGTAGGGAAGGGGAACCCATTTCCTCAAAGTAAATCCTGCCAACCATCAGGGCCGGGCACAGGTGAGCACAGCGCTCTCGCTGCAGCGACACCTGGCTGATGCTCAGGGCTTTCTCTTCTCTGAGCACAGCTGCTCACAAAGCTAGAGGACACTGAACCCATTCTCTGTATCAGTCCTGCCAAACTGCTTTACAACCTACTTCCGGCTAAGAACACTTTTTTGGCTAAGCAAAAGAAGAGCATTAAGCTTGATAACAAAATTAAAGTTTCTTTCAAGTCCAGGTTTAAGTTGTTGTTATGGTGTTAAAATCACAATTTTCTAAAGGGAAAGGAAGGTTGCAGCCCAACTTTCTCACCAGGAATAAGATTCCTACATCATCAGAGTCGCTATTTTCTCTAATCAGCATTTTCACTTATTTTTCCCTTGTCCAGGAAGAGTTGGTGGTAATCATTGGATTGCAGTACTGCCAATTCCCACCATCCAAGTTCTAGCACATCTGTCTCTCTTCCTGATCATAAGAAGTGCACAGTGTTATGCTAAGACCAAAGTAAATTTCCATTAAAAACATAAAAATACTTGGTGGTTGTATTCCTAGAATCTAGGTAAAGCTGTTATTCAAATGATATCTTTCCAAGAAGATCTAAAAATCATTAATTAAAATCCATCATGTAATCCTATTATCACTCTTGTTCATTAATCCTCAGACAATGAGATGGATAGTATACCTTGGTGGCTCTATTTTCCATTTCACCAGAAAATGCTGAGTAGGCTCCCCAAAGAGCAAGCTGGAATGTTGTGCAAGGTCATCTGACTACAAGTTCCTCTCCCACTCTAGACCTTTCTTGGTGGGGGCTTGAGAAAACAAATATCCACATTCCTTGTCAATAAGGAATTAACTCACTAGTAATTTAACAGTTTAGTACAGGATACATGTTACTGGAGTTTTTGGTTCATCTGTAACAACCTCAGAACTGTGACACACACAGTAAGCGTTAGCACAGGTCTGCAGCAGAGATGGGAGAGCTCGTACATTAATACAAGGGCTTTTGGCCTTGATTTTCGAATTCAGACCACGCATCATTGAGCTCCATGAAAATCATCTTTGCATATTGTTCATAGGGTTGCCCAGTAGCCTATGGAAAAAGCAAAAACACACATTAGACACCACAGACCCAACCTTCACTTAGATGAATTTTTCACCGCTAGTATGTGAGCTCTAATTGAAATGCTTTTTCACTATATCCTTTACCTTTTTGCAACCTAATATATGAAATCCTAATTATGATGACCTTCCCCAAACACCATCCCCCTGAGAATTCACATATGGTCAGTCCCTAAGTAGTAACAGGGCAGCAAAAACTCTCAGGTATAATAAATCTCCCATCTCTAGATCACCTTCCATGTGACTAAGGTGACTGACAGCTTATCTCCAGTGGACTGTATTTCTAACTTCTCCTTTTCCCATTTCTAAAAATAATTTGTTCTTAAAGACCTATAATCTAAGTCATAGAGTTTGTGGATTTTGTTGAGGGGGAGGGGGGTGGCGGGGATGGGGAAGTTTCCTATTTCTCTTGCTCTTTCAATTCACTGCAGCACATAGTTTCTCATTCTTCTTTTCAGATTAGTCACAAAAATTGTGGAGAAATGCAAATCAAATACATTCACTTCAAGCACATGCTCCCAAGGGGCACTTCAACCATTGCCTCTCATCACAGGCCCAGCTCACATGACAGCAAGATGACCCACTTCTGCATGGAGTACAGAGATGATTGCTAAGACTAAACCGGAGGCGATGTAGGCTGATACACTGCCTAATTTATGCCTGTCATGAGGATTTCTATGTTTTATGAGGGTTTCAGCAGGGCCATGCAGTCATTGAAATTTCTGATAACATAGAAACATACATATACATACACTTGAATGAAAATACAAACTAGCATAATCAATATAGTTACCAATGTAGTTCCATTTAGAATATTTTGTTGATTTTCCCTATAGTCTAAACCTTTTCCACTGCAATCCTGGCTAAGCATACTGCTCTATCTCCAGAGGAAAAAAATTCTCCTCTCTCTATCTCTTAGTCCATCTTCACTACTGAAGGCAGGACACAATTTATATTTGAGTCCTAAAAATCATCCAATGGGAAATTTTACATCTTTCTAAGTAAGCCTCAGTACTGTAATTTATAATATGTAACTTGATTTCACCTGCTTCATAAAGTATAACTATTTACTTAAACACCCAATTTTAGCCTATGGATTTTACCACATAGATTTTACCACACTTAACTACACACCTTATAACCAGCAAACTGAAAGCATGATATTTTGAAAATAATGAAAGTACTGTGACCACACTTGAAGGGAAAAATCATATATTGTCCAAACTTTAACAACAACATAAGTAAACATATATTTTCAAATTACTAAAATAAAAAAAAATAGTAATGAAAGGAGGAAAAGCCAACTGACACCGCAGGGCAGATCATACTTACTTTATCTGGGTGCACCACCAACACAGCCCTCCTATACACTTTTTTCACCTGCTCTGGCGTTACCAGATCTGCCATGCCAACTGGCTTCCACTTAGTCTCTCCTTCCCACAGCACAGTGTGCATCGTGGAGAGAAGTGCTCTGATGTTTCTCTCTTTACCTTCAATCCATTCCAGAATCTGTAAATGCAGGGGGAGGTTAGGAGGGTGGTGGTTAAGAAATTCAAATGTTTCTCTATCCAGAAGGTCTCCATTCAGTCTGTGGGACCGCTCAGCTCTAGTAATGTCAAAGTACCAGGAGTTCCTATACACATGGATCTAGCTGTGTCCTTCTCGCTGCAGAGTTTTCCCATCCCCACCTCTTACCTTGTCTCTATTCATTCTCCTTCAAAAGCCTGCTCAGGAATATCATCTCATTATTTTCGAGAGTTTAAATTCCTTCCTTCCTGTTCTGTATTAGAGTTAATTGCTCATTGCCAAAACATAAGCTCCAAGATAGTATACACCTTGTTGATTTTTGGTTCCTGTTCTCTGAGTCTATATAGTACAGTGATACACTAACACTAAATAAATATCCCTTGAAAAATAGGAACAAATTCTCTTAAACATGTTTCTGGCATAATATGCACCACACTTCTTTATAATTGTCTGTGTGCCTGTTTTTCCCTAACATTGAACATTGTTAGGGATAATTTCCCAAACATTGTTTAAGAAAAGGTACTGTTTCTTGCAAATAGCATGCCTGGCTCAAAACGAAAATTAATTTAATAATTCTCAAAAGTTTTTAAGTGAATTAATCCACTTAGTCATTCATGCAAATTATGACTCTTCATAGTTTGGCTCTTCATAATTTGAACAAAGGGGTGACCAGTGGAAAATCTGTAAGAATGCATAAGCACTGAGCACAGAGGGGGCGCAGTGTGCATTTGTTGTTCAGTGAATAAATGATTTCATAAAGGTTAATGATGGCTGCTCTCCCAAACAATTGAATATTCCATACCAACTATATCACCGAGCACAATCTAAAAGACATAAATGAATTTCTTTCAAAGGAAAGAGTCATAGTTACCCAATGAACAAAGATTACACAGATGGAATATAAAGTTTTGAAAGGAAACATAAAACCTTATTTTATGGCAAGTGAAGACAAATTCAAACAAAGGAACCTATACTGTACTCAAAAAAACTCTGAAAGAACCTTGACAATGTTTTAGTCTATCTGGAAATATATTTTTCAAACTGTGTATGAGTCACTGGTTATCCTTGTCCTGCTTTTAAAGATGCTTTGTAGCAATAACAGATCCTCATTTTCCAGTTTGTTACAGCATCAGCATATTTAGTATTTTGGCATGTAGAAATTCAAACTTTCCATCTGCAGGAAGCATTCTGATTCTCCTGACATTTATAAACTTCCACTACCTCACATCGTTCATCAAGAGAACCAGTCTTTTGCCTCCAAGCTAACCTATGTCCACCTGTTTTCACAACTATGAAATATGAAGTTTAGAGTTGCTGGTTTGTAAACTATTTTTTTCAAGTGAAAAACTTTCTTCAAATCAAATCTTATGTAGATTTCCAGAATCAAAAAAAAAAAAAGGTAGAATCGCTTATTTCTCCAAGACATACAGATGGCCAATAAGCACATTAAAAAAATGTTCATCATAAGGGAAATGTAAATCAAAACCACAATGAGCTACAACCTCACACCTGCAAAAATGACCTATATCAGAAAGACCAGAAACAATGTCAGGATGGCCGAGCAGTCTAAGGTGTTGCGTTCAGAAAGACCAGAAACAAGTGTTGTTAAGGAGATGGAAAAAAGAACCTTCTTACACTATTAGTAGGAATGTAGTTTGGTTCCTAAGGAAAACAGTATCTCAAAATATTAAAAATGGATCTACCATATGACCCAGCAGTTCCTCAACCAGGTATGGACCAAAAGAGTATGAAAACACTAATTTGAAGAGACAGATGCACTCCTCTGTTTATTTTGACACTATTTACAATAGCCATGCAATGGACATAATCTAAATGCCCAAAAACAAATGAGTGGATTGTGAAAATGGTGTATATATACATAATAGAATAATAGCAATTAAAAATGATAAACTCTTACCATTTATGACAATATGAATGAAACTGGATAGAGGGGATGATGTTAAGCAAAATAAGTAAGGAGAAAAAAGAAATACCATATGGTGTCACTTATATGTGAAATAGAGCAAAATAAAGAGTCAGATAAAGTAATAACACCTAGAAATCTGACTGTAGAACTGAGGCTTGTGATAAGGTGGGGAGAAAGGAGGAGGCAGAGGACAAAGCTGGAAGGGATGGGGGAGGATTATAGGTGCTTAGGTGGTGGGTGTGGTGTGGTAATAACAACTGAAGGGAGAAATCCTGTACCTTCAAAACAGAATTAAAGTTGTGAATCAATATCCTCAGTTAAAAATAACAATAAGATAAATGAAAGAAAAAGAATTTTTTTTAATCTGATGGACACCACAACACAAAAAGTAAATTTGCTCTTATTAAAAACAGAAGCACTGAGAAAACCAGAAGCCTCACTTTTCCTCAACCTCCTCCCCACCCCTTTCCAAAGCTCCTGGTCTACAGTTAGAGGAGCTGGTGATTCCCAATTACAGTATTTCTCTATATATGCCCAAAAATATCCTGAGGGTTTCATTAAATTAACAGAACACCCTCAAGGCAGAAAAGAAAAATATAAACGATGCCTCCTTCTTCCACCAAGTCCTAAAGATGACTTATCTTTAAACCTAAATACAAACTGAATAAAATGACCTCCTCAAGAGTGCTGTTGTGAACACATACATGAAGGAACACTACACCACCACACCATGAGTGAAGTGTGCAATTAAAGAATTTAATCAGCATGAACAACCCTCTCCAGAACTACTTTGCTATTGAAGC
This sequence comes from Uropsilus gracilis, assembly GCA_004024945.1. NCBI lineage: Eukaryota > Metazoa > Chordata > Mammalia > Eulipotyphla > Talpidae > Uropsilus > Uropsilus gracilis. The sequence goes on along the minus strand of PVHY01031666.1, from coordinate 1,955 downwards.
ACACAGCTACACTTAAGTAAGCCCACAGGGACCACCTGAAACACTGCCGCTCCCAGGGTGTCTAAAGGTTGGTACCATGTAGACATGCCACACGTGTCATCGTACAGGGAATTCATCATACAGGGAATTCATCATACAGGGAAACATACCGCATCAAGGCTCACTCACCTTTAATTTCTCAGGATCCATTTCCTTAGCCATTTCTTCCTTTCTCATCTCAGCTATTGTTCGGGGGCCCTTTTTGTCTTTGTGTGCACTGAAACCTTGGCTAGAGAGAAGGTCTTCAAAGTCAGCTGCTTTTTGTTTCCCTTCTGCAATACAATTTTTTTAAAAATTGCTATAGTTTTTACACTTAAACATGATCATATCATCTCACAACACTTCAAGGTATTGTCACGTTTGTTAAGCCCCTTAATCATCATGCTTACACAGTGAGCAGGCTATGAGACTGTCATAAATGAAGGATGGGAAATTATAAGATCTACCCAGAATCAGAGGACATACTCCTGGTGAAGCTACGAATTGAGGCTGGAGTTTCAGACTAAATATAAGTCCTTTTCCACTATATCATCTTTTTGCAGATGCTAGTACTCTTGAACCCCCTCCGCCTCAGGTATAACTAGTTAGTACCAGCGTTGAGACTAAGACCCAGGTTTTGGTACTTGGCATCCATACATACCACTGCTTTCCCACCCACACCTAGCTGATGGTTTTAGTTCATCAAAGAACTCTTTTGCCCCAATCTGGCTGTGTCTCACTTTCTTTAGCAATCTGTTTGAAAAAGCAGCCTAGCATGATAGTAAAGAGCAAATTCTCTGGAGACAGTCTATCCTACAAGGAATTCCAGCTCTGCCCATTATTAGCAATATAATCTTGGAACAAGTCGCTTATCATCACCATGCTTCAGTTTCCTTCTCTATAAAGTAGTGATTACTGTATGTTGTTGTGAGAATTGTTAAATTAATATTTTAAACTGTTAGAACATACCTGGCTATGACATATGAAACCAAAACCTAGCAGTCCCTGCATCCAATATCCATCAACCAAAACTGGTGTTTGAGTTGTAACTCATTTGCCAATTCTATAGTGTAAGAAGATCTGACCACACATCTGGCCACACATGCATGCGCATATACACACGTACACAAATATAAGTGCTTTGAGGCTGGGGGATTTGCCTATCTTACTGCTGCAATCCCAATGTTTCCCACACTCAAAATGCTCCACAGATATTTGCTGAATGAAGACACCCCAATTCTACTCAAAATAAAAATTGAAAGGAAGTCACATCACTCTATAGAATTATGCAGACTATATACTGCTAACCAAATAACAAATATGATGTTACCTTTTCCAACCAAAGAATCCCTATCATGTCAGTATTATGAAAGGGCACCTGTATTATAGCCAGGAAAAGGCTGTGGTTAAGAGCAGTGGTTCAGCAGCCAGACAGCCTGGGTTCAAATTTGAGGTCTGTCACTTACAAACCGTATGGAGTTACTTCTCTGTTGAACTCTATCACTAATTCTTCATCTACAACATGGGAATGGTTTTGGAGATTACATGAAATTTGTGGAAACTCCTGACATGTAGTAAGCACTCAAAAAATGTCAACAACCACTAGTAGGAAAAGTAGAAAAATTTCCTTTTTCATGTTCCACAGAAAATATGATCAAATCAACTGAAATGAAAAATATAACATGCCTTTCATCAAACTCAAACTTAACAATTCTGGCTACGCAAAATATTTTTACAAATTATAACTCCTCCCAAAAGATATCCATCTGGAGTATCTTCCATTCATAGCTGTTGACCTATTTGTGTTCTTTTAACTCCCCTCTCAAAAAGAGGAAAATAACCAACACAGGAAACCAAGTCACCTCAGGAACATCCACCAACCAGGGCATAAGAAAGATCAAATGTCTAAAGACACACAGACTCCCCCAATGGGCACC
>PVHY01031665.1:0-12465 GCA_004024945.1 Uropsilus gracilis | reverse complement strand
CCAGCACTTGTTGTTGCCTGTTTTTTTGATGTGGGCCATTCTTACTGGTGTAAAGTGGTATCTCATTGTGGTTTTGATTTGCATTTCTCTGATTGCTAGTGATATTGAGCAATTTTTCATGTGCCTATCCTTTAGTTCTATTAGCTTTTACTTTATCTTCTTGAGACTCTTTTATTAGGTACATATACATTTATGATTCTGTTTGTTAAGTTGACCCCATTATAGTACAAAATGTTATTTATCTCTGCCAACAGTTTGTTTTATAAAATCTACTTTGGGTAATATCAACATAACCAACTCAACTTTTTTAAATTTGTGATTACTTATCTTTCTTCACCAATATACTTTCCATCTCTCTGTGTTTTTATATTTAAGGTGAGTTTCATTAGAAGGTAAAAAGTTGCACTTTGCTTTTCAAAAAAAAAAGTCTGACAAGTTTTAACTTTTTAAAAATGTTATCTTTTATTTCTAATTCTAGAACTCTCCATTTCTTTGTATAGATTTAAATTTTCACATGTCATCATTTCCTTTTGCTTGATGACCTATTTTTAGTATTTCTTTTAGCAAAATTCCAGCAACAATGTGAATTCTTCTAGCTTTTGTCTGTCATGTTTTGCCTGTTTCTACAAGACATTTTAAATTAATTAATTAATATATAAAATTCACATCATTGTAATTCCAGGGATTTAGCTCCCCCCCCCATTCCCCACCTTTCTACTCTCCCTGAAGTTGTGTGCTTCAGTTTGGTGCTTAGCTTATTTTGACTTTTCCTCATGGCTTTTGTTTATTTTTTCCCTATGTCCCATATATTACTGAAATCATTTGGCTTCTGTCTTTTTCTTTTTGACTTGTTTCAGCTAATATGATTTCTTCTAAGTACATCCATGTTATCACAAGATCATCAATTTTGTCATTTTTAACTGATGAGTAATATTTCAATGTGTATATATACCATTTTTTTATCCAGTCATCTGTTTTGGGGCATTTAGGTTGCTTCCAAGTCCTTGCAATTATAAATAGTGCTGCGGTAAACATCGAAGCGAGCTCAGGTGTCCTTTTGTATCCACATTGAGGTCTCTTTTGGGTAGATTTCCAAGAGAGCAATTGCTGCGTCAAATGGTAGTTCCATTTTCATTAATTTGAGTGTCCTCCACACAGCTTTCCATAGAGGTTGGACTAGTTTACATTCCCACCACAGTGTAAGAGTGTTCCTTTCTCTCCACATCCTCACCAGCACTTGTTGTTGCTTGTTCTTTGGATGTTGGCCATTCTTACTGGTGTAAGATGGCATCTCATTGTGGTTTTGATTTGCATTTCCCTTATTGCTAGTGACACTGAGCAATTTTTCATGTGCCTGTTGGCCATTTGTATTTCCTCTTTGGAGAAGTGTCTTTTTAGTTCTTCTCCCCATTTTTTGATTGGACTTCTTGTTTTGTTTAGTTTAGTTGTGTAAGTTCCTCATGGATCTTCGTTATTAAACCCTTATCACTCTTGTGGAGGGCAAGAGGGCCCATTCAGTTGGGCTTCTTTTTGTTTTCTCTGTTGTCTCTCTTGCTGTACAGAAGCTTTTTAGTTTGATGTTGTCCCATCTGTTTATGTTTTCCTTAATTTTTTGCCATCTCTACAGATGTGTCCAGAAAAGGAATTCTGAATTGCAATTCATGGAGCATTTTGCCCAAGTTTTCCGCTATGTATGTTATGGTTTCAGGTCTGATATCTAAGTCTTTTATCTATTTTGAATTGATTTTTGTACATGGTGTGAGGGAGTGGTCTTGGTCCATGTTTTTACATGTCTTAGTCCAATTTTCCGAGTACCATTTATTGAAGAGTATATCTTTTTTCCAAGGTAAGTTTTTCACTCCTTTGTCAAAGATTAGTTGACTATATATGTCTGGTTTTATTTCAGGGCACTCAACTCTGTTCCATTGGTCTGATAGTCTGTTTTTGTACCAGTACCAAGCTGTTTTAATTATTATGGCTTTGTATTATATTTTGAAGCTTGGAATTGTAATATCTCCATTCTCTTTTTTTTCTGATCAGGTGGCTTTTTGATATTCGAGGTCTTTTGTTATTCCATATGAATTTCAGTAATTTTTGTTCTATCTCTTTAAAATATGTCATTGGGATTTTTTATTGAGATTGCATTGAATCTGTAGTTTGCCTTTGGTAGGATGGCCATTTTGATGATATTAATTCTTCCAATCCATGAACAGGGAATGTCTACAAGACATTTTTTAATGGGTTTATATATTTCTCAGATGACAATGCTTTTTCAATGTCTTAAAGATGTCACTCCATTGTTTTCTGCCTTAACTAGTTCCAACTAGAAATCTCTTATATTTTTCTGCAGATAACAGGACTTCTCTTGTGACTTCTTTTCTTGTTTTCTGAGTATCACTAGTTTTCATCATTCTCATTATGATGCACACTGGTGTGATTTTCTTTAGGTTTGTTTTACTTGGGCTGCAAGAAACTTCATGAATTTGTGAGTATAAAGTTTTTCTTACATTTGAAAATACTCCAGTCATTATTTCTTTAACATACTTTGCCTGCTTTCTCTTTTTCTGGAACTTTAATACAATGCTTCATACTGTTCAAGATTATTTTAAAATTTCTTTTGTCTTCCTACCTCACTTAAGAGATTTTCCTTTGCTGTACTTTTGAGAACATAGTCACTTCTGTATAATCTAATATGTTTTCAGTTTATTTTTCATTTCAGATATTAATGTTTCTGCTGTATTTTTTATATCTTTCATTTCTCATCACATTCTACATGTCTCCTCTTACTTTCTTGATATTATGGAGTATTTATAATAGCTGTTATAAGAGTTTTGCTGTTGGTGCCATCATTTATCATTTCTGATTCTATCTTTAGTGGCTGATTTTTCACTTTGTTAAGATTTATATTTTCCTTCTTCATATGACTGGTAATTTCTATTAGATTTTTAATGTGAATTTTATATTGTGGATTGTGGGATTTTGCTATATTATTCTAAATAATATTGAAATGTGTCCTGACAGGCAGTTAAGTTACATTGAATCACATCCTTGTGAGGTCTGCTTTCAAACTTTGTTAAGGTCAAAAGAGACTGATGTAGGACTAATTTCACTCTATTTAAAATACAACATAATTCTTTAGATTCTACTGAATGTCTTATTATAATGGAATACTTTCCTTCTAGATGTTTAGAACAAAAACCATTTCTCCCAATGTAAGATCAAAAATTTTCTTTCCTCCAGCCCAGTGGGTCTTTCCCAAGTCTTACATAGGTCAGAATGCAACCAAGTATTAGCACCTCACTGCAAAACTCCAGCAATTCCTCTCTGAGCAGCTCCTTCTTGTTTGGTACTTGGCCTTACAAATTATAGCTACCTTCATATTTCTGGTAATCATAAAATCTACTTCATAACTCTTCAATTTAGGGAGACTGTTAGGCTCTGTTTCAATTCCCCTTCTCTGACAATGACTGGAAACTGCCTCGAGGTAGTAAGTTGGTACAACAAAGAGTTTACTTTCTTTTTTCAGAGTTCACAATCCTCTTTTGCCTTATACTCAATGCTTTATATTCATTGTATCATAGAACTTGCACAGTCTTCTTGTTTTCTATGTACTATTCCCACATGATGATGTGCAGAAACTGTCCAAAGGAATAATTTTTAACTTGGGTAAAGTTAATTAAAGTTCACTCTAGAAACGTCAAAGCTTTTATTTTTTTATTTTAGGGTTTTGATGAAATATTGTTATGGCTGCTTTGAAATTTATTTTTTAAACAGCTTTGCTACAAGACATCTAACTTATGCCAAATGCAATAATAGCTTCTAATAACATAGATATGTTTAGTATTAGAAAGCTTAGTTAGTAGTTAACCAAATCAAAACGCTCTCTAAATTGAGCAAATGGAAGGGAAACCATGCTTAACTTCAGGTATCAAGAAAAGATCTGATGGTTTTATAACACTGACCCTCACACAGAGGAACTATTTCAAATAAGAAAGAAATCATCAGCTGGGTGTGGTGCTGTGCACCTGTAATCCCAGTTGCCTGGGAGGCTAAAGCAGGGGATCACTTTGAGGCCATGGGTTCGAGACAACCTGGGGCAACATAGTGAGACCTAGTCTCGAAAGAAGGCAGGCAGGCAGGCAGACCGGCAGGTGGGCAGGCAGGAGGGAGGGAGGGAGGGAGGGAGGGAGGGAGGGAGGGAAGGAAGGAAGGAAGGAAGGAAGGAAGGAAGGAAGGAAGGAAGGAAGGAAGGAAGGAAGGAAGGAAGGAAGGAAGGAAGGAAGGAATCACTTACTTCACAAATAATTATCACTGGTAACTTGATATTTCAGGTCAATGTGAACTGAGGCTTCTTCTATTAGAAAGAAGGAAATTCACAGTGAGACAAGATAAAGGTTACAACTAAAAGTGAAGAAATCTACTTTCCACAGGTATGAAATTCCATAAATATCACAATAATTCTCTTCTATCTGAAGAAAAGAAGAGACCTTCTTTAATTTTCATTACCATTTCATTTCTCTGATTTTACTCTAACAGATCATAAGCTGTCTATAATAGCAGTTGACTCAAGTAAAAAGGTTACCTTAAAAAGTATTACTTTAAAAAGTAATCTCTTACATAGAGTGGCTGTTATAAGACATGAATTGTCAAATATATAAAGTACACCTCTATACAGCTTGTATTCTGATTGGTCAGCAATCTTTTATTTCTATAAGAATGGAGGAAAAAGAGTAGCAAAATATAGTGGTCAGTATCTCCTCCTTTAACTTTAGAAATAGCAGGAAACTTGTTGAGAATAGAGTAAGACTTTTCTACCATTAGTGGTGATGCAGATTTTTATGTCCAAAAGCAATTCCAGTGAATCCCACATTCTGTAAACTGTCTCCATTCCCTCCAGACACACTTTGAGGCCAAAGACTCATAGATATTTACTTTTAACTTGGTTTTTCATTATTTCCAACTTTTGTTAAAGAATGGCATTTTCTAATTATAGGAGAGATTTTAAGATGGACCAGTTCAGTTTGCATCATATTACATTACACTATAGCAGTTTGTAAATTTACCTCTGCTTTTTCCATATCATCTGCCAATTTTAATCCCATGGGACAAATGCTTCAAATTCACCTTAATCCCCTCTTTTCCTACTTTAATGGGTTGCAAAATAGTTTAAGATGAAGCTCAAAAAGCTCTTCAAGATTCACCTGTCCTCAGGCTCTAGAATCCTGTGAGAGAGCAAATATACTTACTGTGGTATACAGAGGTCACCCTTCCCCTATATCCTAAATTGGGAATGATACATCTGATACCGAGAACTGTCACAATCAGAAATTCTGGGGAAAAACTAATCTATGAACGTAGTATACTGAGTTTTGCTAACAAATCATCATAGGAAAAGGACACACCTTGAGCACCATAAGGCCTGAATTCAAATCCCAGCTCCCCTATCTGCTGAGAGACCAGGAGACCTCTCTGAACCTTGCTTTCCTCCTTTGTTGTTCAGGGAATAGAAAGGACCTACTTTAAAGGCTTTGGGGAGGATTATGTGAGGTCATGCTTGGCACATAGTACACATATTAAGTAAGTCTTAGTGGCCAAAGGCCTGTGTGTATAGAATGACATGCCCCTGTCTCACGTGTGTGTAATGACATGTCCCTATCTCACACATGTGCATGTGTGTAGATTGACATGTCCCTATCTTGTGTGTGTACATAATTGTTGGCTGCCAGATGCAAGGTATGAGAAATGAATTGATGAGAAGAGATTGCCTAGCCAAAGCAAGGGGTTAAGTGGAGATATGGACCATGAGACAACTTTATTAACAAAAGAAAGGGGTATTTATAGGGACACAAGGTGAGGGCCTGTTGAATTTTAAAGAAGACAAACAAACCTGAGAGACAATTAACATTTTAAAGTCTAATAGCAATTGAGGAAGGGGGAGTGTAGGCAGGTGGTCGCTATCTCTGATTAAGAAAGCCAGCGGTGCCAATGCGGTCTTAGAAGGTCATTTTAGTAAATCAGTTTCAAGTTTTTTAGGGATGGTTAACAAAAAAGGTTTTCCTTATCTCATCTAAAATAACCCTTCTAGTTTACAAATAGTGCACAGCATATAATGACATGTCCCTATCTCACATGTGTGTAGAATGACATGCCCCTATCTCACGTGTGTAATGGCATGTTCCTATCTCACATGTGTGCATGTGTGTAGACCGACATGTCCCTATCTCATGTGTGTATGCAATGACATGTCCCTATCTCACGTGTGTGTAATGACATGTCCCTATCTCATTTGAAAGCAGTCAAGCAAGAGACAGTGTGAGAGCTGGGATAAGGGGCAAAGGACAGTGGTGGGGAGTTACGAGAGATAAGCCAAAGAGCTTTAATCAGTCATTATTTCATTAGGCCATTACCCCCACTTCTGCCCTGTAGGACCTGCTGTAGTCTGCTTGCACAAGTCTGTTCTAAGACCCCGAGTCTATTTAAAAATTACCTGAGTCCCTTGACCCAGGAAGCACTAAGGCCACCTCCAGGTGTGCACAGCCTGAATGCCCTCAGCTGTGGCCGTGCACTCGGCAGGGGTAGGGGGTGCTGAGGCAGGGATGAGAGCCTTTGTGTCACAAAAGCTTGGAGCTGACAGAGGAACACGTGATCCTCCCTGCCTCACAGCTGGGAACATGGTAGCAAAGACCCACAAGCCCCATGCCTGGGTTAGTGACCTGGGAGCCCCACCTGAGTAGGGTCAAGGATGGGGCATCTACCAACTTTCCCAAACAGTGACTGCTTTAGCCAAAAAAGGGTGAGAGGAAGGGGTTGCTGCCATCGGAGGAAGGGAAAGGAACCCAAAGGCACATTTTCCAGAGTGGTGCAGTCCCACAAAGAGAGACAGCTGCATCGCCTGCCTTTGAGCCATGTGTCTTTCAGAAAGGCATTTCCTCCCTGATGATCATAACTGAAATAGGAGCCAAAAAGTAGTCAGCTTTGTGTATGTTTGATTTGCATGTGTGTTTATTTACATCTCAGTAGACAAGCATGAGAGAATGCTGTCTTCCCTCACATGTCACACAGAATGTGCAAATAAAGCTGTGTGATTGGTGATTAGAGACAAAATTACCTTAAAACTACTCCACTGCAAAATCCAGCCTCCTCCAAAGGGGTGCGTGTCCAGTTCAACAGAATCAAAGCAGCAGCGGGCACTGGAGCCTGCTGACCAGACCGGGGTGCTGGGGGTGTCTGTGAACTGGGAGAAGCAAGCCTCACCAGGCACAATTAGTGTGTCTTCTTAACTTTCCTTCTAAAGTTATTTGAGGGGACTGTGGTTTTGCCCTGAGCAAAACCCCCTTAACAGCAGGGAATCTAAAAACAAACAACATTATTTTATTAGGTTGCCCCAGCAGATGAAAGCAGTGTTCTATTTGGACTCTTTTTGGAGTAAATTAATGCATTAGCTAAAAACAAACCCTTCTAAAAGAAAGTAACCCGTTGTCTTCAGTAACTTCTAAAGGAAACCTTGCTGTACTTCTAAGGACATATAAATGTTAGGTGGTGAGAGAAATAGAATGAGGTGTAAGTAATTAATATTCATTGACAAGAAAAATTATTCTAATGATATATCTCAAATCCAATATAATGCTAATATCAAAAGACAGGACATTTTAAAGTTTTAATGTGACCAAGAAATCAAAATATCTCATAATTAATGTGATAGTTCCAGACTAACCAATTCAACCCCATTTTATATAGTTGTATCAACAAAAAGATATTTATGAATTCTCAACACATAAGGCTGTTTTCAGTTATGTTTTTAACTCAAAAAGCAGAAAAATCCTGTAAAAACCTACTAGATTGCTTATTGGAAGATATGTATTTCTCAAAAATAAATCCCTCCCTCCCTCTTTCCCACCCTCCAAATCCCTACTAAATTCCATGCATGTGGAACAAGAGTCACACACAGATCTATTCTCATGTGTTTTCTAACTGAAGATTGTCACTATTTTAAAAGATGAAAGTGTTTGTAGCTGCCTCAGCTGCTAGAATAAAGCAGCAAGTCCTCTTCCACCCACTATGATCTTCATAACATGCAAAGAAAAACTCTGGTGAGGTGGGGTTATTCCCAAAAAGTGAAATACACAGCACACCCATTTTGTACACAATAACATTTGTGGAAAGAACATTTCACTGCTCTTACCAGGGAACATATCTTTAAAATCTCTGGAAAAATCCACATCCTGAAAGCATTTGATTGCCCTGAATTTAAAATGGGATTTTGCTCAGTGGCAAGGATACAAATTCATCCCTCTAAGAATAGCTTCTCCAGTGTTAAGGTGCATGATGACCTTTAGAGATGGTTTATCTAGAAAACTGATAAATGGGGTCACAATATGGAATTTATCCAATTCCACCTGGAATACTGAAGACTTTCCTCCCTCTATCTGAAATATTCCAATGTGATTTGCTGGTTACCTAGCCTGAGGAGGTTACAGTTTCAGGCACAATTTATTCCTGTTTTTATTCCCTGCGCACTGAGTTATGTGCTGTTAAACATTTCCAGAAGACTGTCAAAATGTAAGCATCCTGAGGTTTACATATGCCACACCATTAAATAACATATAAGCACAAAATTTTAAACATTGTTTTCCAGCAATGGTAAATATTTTAGCTAAGTAAAAACTGAAGCTTGAAATGCAATAAGCATTTAAATGACTCCTATCTGTGCCAGAATTCTTATTTTCCCCTGTGCAACCCTGGCTGCTGGGATTAAGGCGACCCCAGGGAGCTCAGCAAATGGTTGTGGGTTATGAGGTGTAGCATGAGTTTGGCGACAGTGTGCCACCCAGCCTCAAGAAACCTAGCCATGATTGGAACCCAAGAATCAGTGTGTTCACTTTGTGGTTGGGCTCACATATTTTCCTCTCTTTGGAAAAAAAAAAAAAAAGCTACTGCATAAGTCAGGCCTTTCCCCCAACCCCCAAGCAATCACTATGTGGACCAAGTGCAGAGCTGAGACTCCAGGGCTGGTAGAGGAAGGGGAGGCTGGCCCCTTTGGGTGGGAGGGCATGCATGCAGAAGTTACACATTTTTCAGTTCCTCAGCACTAAGGAGGCAAAAGGCCAGCTGCATGAACAGCAGCCACAGCACTGGCAACCTATTGTGCTGTCACTTCAGGAAGAAGAAAAACCCAGAACAAATTTGACGTGGTTTTGACCACACTGTGATTGCAGTCCCTATTCAAGGATGTCACAGTCACACCACCCACTGAGCAGAACTCAGATGGAAATGAGGCCTCCTTCAAAGTGTCTCAAGTCTCCGCTTATCCCCTACAGAATAAGCAAAGGATTTTTAAAGAAATACAGGCTTTTGACCCTATCTTCCTTGACATCCTGGTACCTATCACACCTCATGTGCTAAGGAGAAAAGCCCTCAGTTATAGGTAAGTCTCACCAAACACCAACAGCTTCTAAAGAAACATCATTATTGAGATTATGGTCACTGTTTCTATAATGATCTTCAATAAAATTTTAAATAAGGGGAAAGAAGGAAAGCAGTTATATCCTCAGGCATTTTTCTCCATATTCAATAAAACCAAAGCTTTAGTGCTGTTATTGTGACATTTGCCTTTAACACATATTTAGAGTCATGTCATCAGCCTTTGAGATTAAAATATATTTATTCCTTATCACGTTGTGCAGGGATCAGAGTGAGGATGGGTAGAAAGAGGGGTTTTCTCTTTGACTTTGTCATACCAAAACCATGAAGGGAACAAAGTATGCATCTATCCTTTCCTGTTCACTTAAAGAAACATTCAGACTTTGTGGACAGTGCTGACATTCTAATTTGGAACAGTAAGAGTAACAACTGACTGACATACAACAAAAGAGGAACTGAAATGGTTCTCTTGGGGGTGGGGGGGGTTGGAGACCCAGAAAGTGCAAACTAACTACTAAAAAGTTACAATCAGTAGCCTGTTGAGGAACATGATTGCAGTCTAAGGAGAACAGCCTTAAATTCTTTTTAAGCCTGAGCTCTTTTCCCTAATGATTATGATGTGGCCAATAATACCAAAGGTGAGACACAGTGGTAGGTGGTTTTGGTATGAAGGAGAAGATTAAAAATACAATCAGTATGATTTTTTAAAACAGTTTTCACACCCTACTACCAGTAACATAATTGTCAAGATCAGAGACTGACAAAGGCACTAGATGACTGGCACAAACTGTCAGCTTGCCGGGTTCCTTGCTTCCTTTCGATTAAATGCAGTTTGTCTCATTCTGAACATGGCATACTAGAAAGGAGGGTACACATGACCTTGAAAGAGCAGGCTATATCTATGTTAATGGGCGCAACATTCTCCTCAAAGACAGAGTCCAAAAATGACAATTATCGTAGTCATTCACCAAGTGCCATACATAAGAGCAAACAATTCAATAGCTTTAAAAATAGTTTTATTTCCTCGTTCACACACACACAAGCCTTCCAGCCATTATACAAGGCACCACAAAGTAAAGCTAGTAGCACATATTTGTCTTACATGATTCAACATAAAGTGGATTTTAAAAGTAAATGGGGGTCAATAGTAGGGGTAGAACAGGGATACAGTTAGGTCCCAATCATAGGGGGCATGCATTTGTCTACATTTTTTTTATTGACACAGAAGAATCAGCATATGTGCATCCTATGAGCAGTTGCGAAACTAGCACATTCAGGAGAGGTCACATCTCAAGTTTCTCTATCGATATAACAAAATGCCAAGAGCACTTCCCTAAAGTACAAAGACTTCTCCCAAGTATTCTTGGCACCAGTAACAGAATATGATTATTAAACATCTTCAAGGTGGCTTTCATTACAAAAAAACATGTTTCACATAAAAGCTTCATAATATAATACAGAAAATTAGTGCATATTTAAAATGTGAAACCAGGCTGGCTATTTCTGACAATATTTTCATTTCTTCCAGTGTTTCTTATTGCTATAAATATGCACCCAGTTTCTTACCAAGTCAAACATGCATGAAACACTTTGCTCTGAGCACCATAACTGCCTTTCAGTAAGGTCCTTGGGACTAACATCCTAGTCCAAGGAGAACAGCTCTCATTTCTATTCAGCCTCACTTCTCCCAAGTCATGTTAGTGCTGACTGAATCCCAGAAAATGTCACAGGCAAAGGTTTGTGAGCAGAGGCCGAAATAATAATTATGAATAATTTTACAATGATCTGGCTAAGAGAATATGCAGAAAATGAATGATTTCACTTCCTAAAAAGCCTCAAAGTGAATTTTAACTAGAGGTGGAAGTGACAGGAATGAACTCTTGCTTCACTCTGAGACAGTGCATTCTTTAGCAACAGCCACAGCGATACCTCTGGCCAGCCCTATGGTCTTCCACTGGTCACTTTTGAGGTAGATGCTGATGGCTTGAAGAGAGGTAGGTAAAGTCCAAATTTGTTTTCGATCCCTGCAAATGTTGCAACTGCCAGTTTGTAGCCTCCAACATGATCGGGACTGGGCGCAGGCAATGTGATCCTAGACTTCGAAATTGGCTCTGATCTCATAGCTTTTCTATAAGAGAAAATAGAGTGTGAATCTGAATTTAATTATTTTAACATGGTTAAAACAACATTCAAAAACTGTTGAAATCTACATTTATAGAAGAGCTGTGGAATTCTAGCAAGTCATATGCTCTCTTTTGGAATGAGTTTGTGAATGTGATTTCAGTATATTTCTACATTCCATTCCACATTCCAGTTCATCACAGTGACTAGACTGATGCACCTTTCTCAGTGGCAACTTAGTATGAGAAGCCACTGACATTTAGCTGAAGATTTAGTGGGATACTTACGTTCCTCCAAAATCAATGTAGAACCATCGCTGTAGCAATTCATATGTCAGCAAAGTTACACCAAACTGGGGTGAAGATCGAAATACACGAGCTTTAACAAAAATGGGGAAATACAGATATAATTAGATTTTTAAAAAATTTACCTGACACCAACAGTTTAGTTAAGAACAAATTATTTCCATACCACCAGCTCCTTTCCACAAAGCCTTTGGGCCTTCTTCCCGCAGTATCTTTCTGAAGCAGTCTATCACTCCACTGTAAGTGGTTTGGCCTGCCCGGGCAGCCACCTGTAATCGAGTCTTGATAACATCAGCAGGGGTCACTAAAGATGCTGCAGGCATACCTGCAGGAAAGACAACACAGCAGAGACCAGTCACATTCTCACTATATAAAAATAACTGCTATGAAATGCTGGCCGTGGGAAGAAAGTAAAGAAGCTGATGAAATCAAATGCTTATTTCACTCTCCTCTCTGGGAAGCACAGTGGTTGAGTATTGTCAGCAGTGATGGTGGTTCTTCCACACCTACAGACACCCCTCATTTCCCTTCTCCAAAGTACCCATTCCTTACCTTCCTACAGCAAATGGAGAAAGTTGTTTTGTTCTTCTTTCCCTCCCTCCCTCCCTCCCTCCCTCCC
>PVHY01031663.1:0-12466 GCA_004024945.1 Uropsilus gracilis | reverse complement strand
AAAAAAAAAAAAAAAAGAACTATACAAAGAAAATTTTAGAACACTGCTAAAAGAGATAGAAGAAGACATAAGGAAATGGAAAGACATTCCCTGCTCATGGATTGGAAGGATAAATATCATCAAAATGGCCATCTTACCAAAGGCAATCTATAGATTCAATGCAATCCCAATAAAAATCCCAATGACATTTTTAAAGAGATAGAACAAAAATTAATGAAATTCATATGGAATAACAAAAGGCCTCGAATATCAAAAAACCTGACCAGAAAAAAAGAGAACGGAAGTATTGCAATTCCAAACTTCAAACTATACTACAAAGCCATAATAATTAAAACAGCTTGGTACTGGTACAAAAACAATCAGACCAATGGGACAGAATTGAGTGCCCTGAAATAAAACCACACATATTAGTCAACTAATCTTTGACAAAGGAGTGAAAAACTTACGTTGGAACAAAGATAGCCTCTTCAATAAATGGTGCTGGGAAAATTGGACCAAGACATGCAAAAAAATGGACCAAGACAACTCCCTCACACCATGTACAAAAATCAACTCAAAATGGATAAAAGACTTAGAGGTCAGACCTGAAGCCATAATATACATAGAGGAAAACTTGGGTAAAACCCTCCAGGAATTACAATTCAGGAATCCCTTTTTGGAAGCATCTACAGACAGCAAAAAAATGAAGGAAAGCAAACAGATGGGACTACATCAAACTAAAAAGTTTCTGTACAGCAAAAGAAACAACAGAAAAAACTAAAAGAAGCCCAACCGAATGGGAAAAAATTTTTGCCCTCCACAATAGTGATAAGGGCTTAATAAACGAAGATCCACAATGAACTCACACAACTAAAGAAAAGCAAAATAAAAAGCCCAATCAAAAAATGGGGAGAACTAAAAAGACACTTCTCCAGAGGAAATACAAATGGCCAACAGACACATGAAAAATTGCTCAATATCACTAGCAATAAGGGAAATGCAAATCAAAACCACAATGAGATACCACCTTACACCAGTAAGAATGGCCCATATCCAAAGAACAGGCAACAACAAGTGCTGGCGAGGATGTGGAGAAAAAGGAACACTCTTACACTGCTAGTGGGAATGTAAACTGGTCCAATCTCTATAGAAAGCTGTGTGAAGGACCCTCAAATTAATGAAAATGGAACTACCATTTGACCCAGCAACTGCTCTCTTGGGAATCTACCCAAAAGAGACCTCAGTGTGGTACAAAGGGACACCTGTGCTCGGATGTTTACCGCAGCACTGTTTATAACTGCAAGGACATGGAAGCAACCTAAATGCCCCAAAACAGATGACTGGATGAAAAAAATGTGGTATATATACACGATGGAATATTACTCATCAATTAAGAATGACAAATTCGACGGCTTTATGACAACATGGATGTACTTAGAAGGAATCATACTAGCAGAAGCAAGTCAAAAAGAGAAAGACAGAAATCAAATGGTTTCACTAATATATGGGATATAATGAAAAAATAAACAAAAGTCATGAGGAAAAAGATAAAACAAGCTAAGCACCAAACTGAAGCACAAAACTATGGGTAGGAGGGAAGGAGGGGTAAATCCCTGGGATCACAATGATGTGAAATTTATATATAAATAAATTAATAATAAAAAAAGAAATGTATGCTTCACATGTACAGCAAAGGAGAGGGAGGAAGGTAAAACAGGGCAGGGTGAACACAAGGGAAATTGGTGGCAGCTCACAGGTAATATGATAGAGGTAGAAATATGAGAATGACAACAATGTAAGGAAAAAAATTAAATAACTTAATTTTTTTAAATTAAAATATTTAAAATTTAAAAATTAAAATTTTTGAGAAAAATTCATGCTTCATTAAAGAGATGAGTGGAGAGAGATACGTAGAGGCTGTGGTCCCAGGACAACTGCCTTCAAACCATGTCTCTGCTCCCTGGTGAGTGGTCCTGGGGAAATGAATACTTAATTGTGTGGAGGTACACACCACTGGATGAGGGGAGATATGTATAAGGGAGCTAGGGTACTCCTAGTGACACAATCACCAGTGAAAAGAACACTGCACTAGGCTGACTACCCCTTTTCAGGTCTGGAACTGACTCTGTGAAGCTGACAGTACCCTTTGCAGACTTGGGTCTGGACCCCAAAGTAGGGAAGGGTATTAGTGGTACCACAGGTTTAAGTCAGTCACCTATTCCCATGCCCACAAGTTTCTGAGCTCCTCCAGGCCATCCTCAACCCTTAGTTCAGCAACTGCCAAGATCCAGGTCTCCAAATCTATGGAAGCATAGAAAGATCAAAGATCTAAAATCATATAAAGCTAGAAAAGGAAAAACCCCACAGTGCCACCTGCTGGAACAGCAGAAGTGCTATAAAGCTCAACATTATTGCTAGCGTCTTCAGGGGGAAAAAAGGAAAATCCAAAGCAACAGATCTGAAAAGACACTTTTCCAAAGACATACAGATAGCCAAGAGAAAATGAAAATGTGCTTCATCATTTATTTTTAGGGAAATTCCAATGAAGATTTTGATATACCCATGAAGATGGTTGAATCAAACAGATAGATGATAAGCATTGGTGAAGGTGCAGAGAAAAAGGAACCCTCATACACTGTTGGTGGGAAAGAAAATTGGTGCAGCCATCTATGGAAACAGCTTGAAGGAACCGCAGAAAATTTAAAAGTATAACTACTATATGATCAAGCAATTCCACTTCTAGGTATCTGTCCAAAGAACATGAAAACAGTTCCAAAGGTAAACACACTAGGTGAAAGAAAAACCGCACACTCTACCAAGTCCCAATAAATCACACCCTCACCAAGGATGAGGAAATAGATCCAGAAAAGAAAAGAAAAAAAGACTAAAGGGCTAAACATGGACAAACAACAAAAAGAAAGGCAAAGTGAACAGAGGGGGTGTGGTGTGGTGGGGTATTCCCATGGGGATCAGCAATTATACAATCATGTATTGTAAAAAAAATTAAAAAATATATATATATATGTAACCAAATCTAGCAACATAAAAACTATAATCTGAACATAAAACTGTTTCTAAAACTAAAGTCTATTTTGTTTAAACAACTGTGTATCAGGGAAGAGGTTCTGAAGATTATTTACTAGGTTCAATGATTCATTAAGAGGACTCAGGACTTGACATAAAGCGATGAATTACTACATTGAAAAGGATGTCGCAAATCAACAAAAGAAAAAGACACATGAGTCCAGAGAAAACCAGGTATAAGCTTCCAGGAATTCCCTTACAGTGCAATCACCAGGACACAATTTCCTCAACAAATTCTAACATATGTGAAATGTTCTCTACCAGGAAAGCTCATTAGAGACTCAGTTCCAAACGTTTTTATTTGGGACTGGTCATGTAGGTACCCTCTTCCTAATAATACTAAAATCCTAGTCCTAAAGTGTTTAGCATAAACCACATGCTTGTACAGTTTAGGCACAGTGAGCCATTCTTAATCGATTAGGGTGCCTGGAACCTTCCAAAATTCCTAAGTTCCCAGATACCAGCCAAGCACCACCCACTAAGATCTTCTAAAAGATAAGTGAAGCTATGCTATGCTAACTCTTCTCCACACAGTAACAGAAACTAGCTAAATTAATCCCAGGAATGCAAAGGTAGATAATATTTATAAAATCTATAAATGATATAACCTACATTAAAAAACTATTTCAATAAACTTAGAATTTGATAAAACTAAATACAAATTTATTTTAATACCTTTTAGATAACATTGACCTGATAAACTACATCCATCAAATATTCATAACATGACTTCTCAAACTATTAAAGCATACTTTTTAAGTCAGGAATAGATGATACAGATAATCTACAATCAATTATCTCTTAGAAGTCAACGGTTTTCTGAAGAACCTAGCCAATCTATTACGATTAGAGAAAGATATAACAGGTATAAGGATTGGAAGGGGAAAGAAATGCCACTACTCACTGATCAAAGTGATCTACTCCCAGAAAGCCACAACAAAAGTTTAGGAATGGCCAGGCATGGTGGCGCATGCCTGTAAGTGGCAACCTAGGAAGCCGCAGCAGGGCCCAGGGATCGCAGTTCGAGTCCTGCTTGGGGCAACGTAGCGAGACCTAGTTCCAAAAAAATAGCTGGGCATGGTGGGATACATCTGTAATCCCAGCTACTTGGGAAGTTGAGGCTGGGGAATGCTTGAATCTGTGGTACCCCCGGACAACATGAGCCTGCGGTTCCACAGGCAAAAATAGCGAGACCTAGTCTCAAAAAAAAAAAGTTTAGGAACACAGAAGTTTAGCAAGAACACTGAATAAAAGATCAATATAAAAAATTCAGTTGACCTTAATGGGCAAATCATATACTATATGACACTTTATTATATCTCAAAATAACTGCAATTTTAAAAAAAAATCTATCAGGACTGCTAAGTATAAAGTATTCATGTTTGGGAACTATATAACTAAGCATTCCTAGTTCTCAAAAGCTTGTGCTGACAGAAGGGATGCTCTTTCACTTTCTATCCAAAAGCAAATATCAGACTTTAAAAAATACAGCAACTATATTCATACCAGCCAATTCACCCATTTAAGATATACATATATACATATATATTTCTAAGTATATATGGGACATAATATGTACATATACGAGAATTATACAAATATTCATAAGTATAGTCTTTCATAAATTCATGTGAGCCCATAATCTGCATAAGTTGAAAAAGAGAAAAAGCAGTTGCATTTTCATATAGCAAAGTTGGGAAGCAATTTTTTAAG
Organism: Uropsilus gracilis; assembly: GCA_004024945.1. Lineage (NCBI taxonomy): Eukaryota > Metazoa > Chordata > Mammalia > Eulipotyphla > Talpidae > Uropsilus > Uropsilus gracilis. The sequence continues at coordinate 7,690 of PVHY01031663.1, read as the reverse complement.
GTATCACTTAAGTGAGTAATAAAAAGTGTTACCTAGGAAATGACCTTTTTTTTTAAAGATATGAGGGTAGTATCTAAAGAATTTTTAAATTTCATTGAAAAATAAATGGAAAGCCATCATACTCATTAACAGGAACACTCAGCATTGTAAAGATGTCTTTTCATCATGACCTAAAGATTAAATAAAATTGATTAAAACCTTACTACAGTTTTATGGAACTTAAAGTTAATCCTAAACTGTTATAGTATGACTTACCATAAAACTAGTCATTAACACAGTATGGTATTGGTGCAGATCCACGCATATTTGGAAATTCGATAGAAATGGCAGTCATGGGAAGGGATGGACTTTTCAGTAACCCTACTGAGTAGTCATGTGGAAAAATGTTAGTGGTGGATGAAACACTTAAAAAGTACAAAATTTTAGAAACTTCCCAGAGTAAACATAGAATATCTTTATGACCTCAATACAATATGAAATGACAAATCTGACTACTTTAAAAGAACATTTCATTGAAAGAAACCACAATGAAGATGAAACGTTAACCCACACAATGAGTTATTTACAACACTTTTTTTTCAATATCCAAAGGGGCAGGTTTATTATTAAAAAAAAAACAACAACAAAGACACACACAGGCAGAAAGAGCTGCCACTGAAAAAGACAAATTTGTTAAAAGAAACATCTGCACAGACACAGGCAGATGGGCTTGGGAGGAAAGCAGCCTCTTCTGCTTTGCAAAGGGAAAAAAGTCAGTAAAGAGCAACACCTGAAAAGTCACAGGTGAGCTAGTTGCAATATATACTATTAACAAAAAACTGCTACCTAACTGTATTTTTTAGTTTACATAAAAAAGTTAAATGGAAAACAAATAGCAATCAGAAAAAGATCAAGATCACAATGATAAGCTGTTTTATACTCTTTAAGATAGGCAAAATTCAAATCTGGTAAGTATTGGCAAGAATGAAGATCTTTTGGAAAGACTAAGATATTCTTTGTGTTTTGCTCCTGGCTTGTAAACTGGTATTATTTACCATGGCATTGTGTTGAAACCAAACATTCATGAGCACTACAACTCCAGATTTATACCCTGAGAAATCCCTACATACCATCAACATGTGTAAGAATGCTCAGAGCACCAATGTAACAGCAAATAACTACCCAGCTATCCATCAACAAACAGCTAACGGTTTTCACAGGGGCAGTTTTTAAGGGGGCAGTTTTTAGCTGAAGTGTCACTTCTTTAGACCTTCTCCAAACTCTAAATTAAAACACGCTTTTGTGAGAGGGCACATGCCCAGCCATCCAGGCCCCACCTGCACACAAGGAGGAGCCAGCATGGGGGCAGTTTGGGGACTTGAGCCCCGCCTACCAGCAAGCAGTCTAAGCAGGCTGCTTCTCTGCCTGGGGTCCTGGGCTGTCAGAGTTCCCTTGCCAGCGGGGAGCAAAGGCAGTGACGACCCCTGGGTAAAACCCCCAATGCCTGGAGAGTCCAGGAGGGGGTACAGGTGAGGTTTTAGCCCCATCCACCAGCAGATGGTTGTTGCATGGGGCGGCCATATGCAGCCCAGATCAGCCAGGGCATGTTCCCCTCAGCCCCCGCCCTGGAGGGGGGGGCTTGGGAGGGTGCATGCCCAGCCATCTGGGCCCCACCCCCACGCAGGGAGGTGGGGGGGGTGCCGCTTCTATTTCACTCTCACCCCAGCTAATCTTCAGGAGGAAGAAGAACATACATAATACAAACTCCATCATAGAATGGGCAAGGAACCAGGTAAAAATCCAGCCCACAAGCCTGAAATGGACAAAGCAGATGGACAATCCAAGAACCAGTGCATGCAAGACAGGAGAAACAACTATGGACAAAGCAAATGGACAATTGAGAGAACCAGTGCATGCGCGACAGGAGAGACAACTATGGAAACATGACTATCACGATGTGCACCTAATGAGCTCCCCAGGTCTAGAAGATCCAAGACCTCATTTTGAAGATGCCTTTTAGGAGACCAAGGTGCCTCTCCCCACATTATGGGAAAGGAGAGGAGGGTCAAGAACTGGGGGCATCGGCCCCACAGCAGGGCTGCAAAGTGAGACAGAGAAAATGATCTACAATGGCCACTCACAGATGCATGCTTGTATCCACAGAGAAACTTCTTCACTGACACTGACGGGAGTAAAACCCCCTAAATCTGACACCAGAACCATAAGATAAAGCAGCAAAACAACAGAGATGGGATTTGAGAAGTCAGCCTCCAATGAGAGAGCATGGACAGACCACAAATAGATAAAGACTGGCTGCCCAATGCAATCTTAAAACTGAAAACCTGCCAGCAAGGTTCACCTGGTTCCAACAACAGTCTCCTCATTCAGTGAAAGAACACTGCCACCGGAAAGAAAGAGACTAATGGACTTAGCACAGACTAGTAAACAACAAAGAACAGGTTTGAAAGAATGGAGGGGGGACCAGAAGGAGGAGGGAGAGGTAGGTATCCCAAGAACCATTTACCAAGGTTGTGATTTAAAGAATAAAAATAAATTAAAAAAAAAAAAACACTTTTGCTGGGCATGGTGGTGGGGGCCTGTAATCCCAGTTACCTGGGAGGCTGAGGCTGGGATCATATCAGTCTGCAGGTTTAAGACAACCCTGGGCAACATAGCAAGACCTAGGCTCTTAAAATGTAAAATGATAAATGAGTAAATAAACACTTTCACTGAAGTGGAGGCCTTCGGGTTCCCCTGGTTCATTCTCACCTCAGTCATTTCTCATCTTGAACAAGAAAAAGCAACAACCCAGATGTACTGGAGGATATAGAGAAATAAAGGCCCTGAACAAACCTATCAACTGCCCAAAAAGAGTACTGTCAGAATTCCAAGACACAATACACTGTAAGAGGAGAGCAAGGACCTATCACCAAGTGACACTGATATTTCTGGTGCTGGAGCTAAACTCCCCATCCAGAGACACTCTCAACGTGAGCAAGGAGCTCTCCAATCACAATGGGGAAGGAAAGCCACAAAGAAGTGGCAGGGACCCATGAAAAAAGGCAAACCATTAGAAAGGGGATAAGCCAGACCAACCTTTTGCTGAGGTCTGCCCCCACCCAGGAACTCCCCCGTGGCCAACGGCTAGGAAAGCCAGATGCCAGAGTCACAAGGCTGAGAAGCAGCACCATGGGACAAGCATCAGGATGAAGGGAAGAGAAAGCCAGTAAGAACACAAAGACACTGAAACCAGAGACCATAAGGGTCCTGAGAAAAAAGAGACTGTCTCCTCCACCACAGGAAATGCCATAATGGAGAAGCTGGGAGGGAAACGCCATATACCAGACCAACAGGAGATTTTCCCACATGCTCAGAAGGGCCACCTGCCCCAATGTTATTCAAGGATACCTGCTCAGCCTGGTTTGCAGTCCCTCAGGAACATGGGACTTCACCCAGGAGGACACTGCTTCAGAAAAAGAAAACAAAGAGACCAACAGGCCAATCATCGACCAACAATTGACAATGAGAAGGAAACTGGACCAGAGACGGAACCAGGGAAAAGGGAAGGAAAAGAATCATGCCTACAAACATGAGACATTAGCCATGTGAGCAAACAATAAGAAAAATAAAAAATTAATTAAAAAATTTTTTTCAGTTATTTCTTCTAGTAGCTACCCCCTTATTTTCACATCACAGTTATTGACTATGAAAAAAAAAGAATACTGTACCTTTTCTTAATGCTAAGAACATCTCCTGGTTTATAACCAGCAAGAAAACAACTCAGTCTTTTTACCACTAGGAGGTGAATTCTGCCAGCAACTTGAGGGAGCTGGGAGGTGGAATCTTCCCCAGTTCAAGTCTCCAGATGAAAATTCAACCTGACCAAAAACTTGATTACAACCTTCAGACACCCTGAGGAGACATCACTAAGTCACTCCCAGTCAGAACTCAAGCTCACAAAATTAAGTAATTTAAGTGTCATTTTCTGTCATTAAGTTTGTGTTCATTTGTTACACAGCAGTAAATACTAACATACTGCATGGTAAAGGACAGAACTGAACTTCCAGTGGTAAACTAAAACGTAATATAGTATATAAACATTGATTTTTAATGATGCACAATGAAATGTATATAATCTTTTTTTTTTTTTTTTTTTGAGACTAGGTCTCGCTATTTTTACCCGTGGAACCGCAGGTGCCACCACGCCCAGCTATCTTTTTAGTAACTAGGTCTCGCTACGGGCCCCAGGTGGAACTCGAACTGCGATCCCTAGCCCCAGTCGCTTTATAGGCTGAAGCTTACAGGCATGAGCCACCGTGCCCAGCCTGAAATGTATATAATCTTATAATGTAATGTTACTTCAGTAAATATCTATAGATAGTAGCCAAGCTGATCAGGAAAAAGAATAATTAGTATTTCAGTGGGATCACCAAATCATAGCTTACAGATCTACATGTTTATTTAAATCTCATTAAGTACTTTATGCTTCACTTAAAAAGGGAATTGAAATTGGGGCAGATTAAGACAAGTGACCATTTGAAGGTCTTTGTATAGCTGTTTAACATAGATAAGAGAAAAACATTTATTATAACAAATATAAGAAGAGTATACTAAGCCAGGCATGGTGGCTCATGCCTGTAAGCTTCAGCCTATGAAGTGGCTGGGGCTAGGGATCACGGTTCGAGTCCCGCTCAGGGCAACACAGTGAGACCTAGTCCCCAAAAAAAGCTGGGCGTGGTGGTGCACGCCTGTAATCCCAGCAGCCTGGGAAGCTGAGGCTGAGGATTTGCTTGAGTCTGTGGTACCCTGGGCAACATGAGCCTGCAGTTCCACAGGCTAAAATAGCAAGACCTAGTCTCAAAAAAAAAAAAAAAAAAAAAAAGGGTATGCTAAAAAGTACTATGACAGTCAAACAATCTGTAATCATAATGTATGATAGTATCCTAAGAAAATAAAGGAACAAAAAATATATTTTAAATTATGCATTAAAATTGAAGTTTAAAAAAAAAACTGTCACAGCCCTTTTTTTCACGCCTAGTGTTCACCAACAATTTCCTTGAGGTAATTTTTTCATAAGTGACACTTCAAGGATTTTATTTTAAAGTAAAAGGGACAGAAAAAAAGTTTCACAATTCCATATTTTGTAATACTCAAATACATTCATCCATTCTTGAATCACTTCAATTTTTTTTTCATGTTGCAACATCTTCATGGTTACTCTAAAGGTTACAAATTGTCCTCTTAAATATCTAACTTCTACAAACATACATTGATACTCATGAGAACCTCCTACTGAAATGGATATGAAGGTATGATGAAGGGATGGTTATGGGATGCCGGGAGAATTTAGGATTTGCCAAGACAATAGGATAGAAAGACCTTATATGGCAAACACACAGCTAAACATGCTGGTAATGCTATTCTTTAATGTATCATTTGGAAACATGAAACATTTAAAAGTATACATATATATTGCTCCCATCAAATATATTATAAAAAATTTTAATTATGCTATTAAAACATTGGAAATTCGTCCGGCTTGTGCTTGTAAGCTTCAGCCTATGAAGCGGCCGGGGCTAGGGATCGCGGTTCGAGTCCCGCCTGGAGCCCGTAGTGAGACCTAGTTCCAAAAAAATAGCTGGGCGTGGTGACATGCGCCTGTCATCCCAGCTACCGGGGAAGCTGAGGCTGGGGATTGCTTGAGTCTGTGGTACCCTGGGCAACAAGAGCCTGCGGTTCCACGGGCAAAAATAGCAAGACCTAGTCTTAAAAAAAACAAACAAAAAAAAAACATTGGAAATTCCCTGAAAGTAAATTATTTTATCTACCCCCATGCAATTTAAATGAACACCACACCATTACTGGTTCCAGTTCTCCTTACAGGTAGCTTTCAGAAAGCAAAGGAGTGAGTGGGAAGGTCATGTTTTTCCTTCAGGGTAAGGATCATCTTCTGAGAGAGGAAGCAGAGGTTCATTTCAAGTTCTCTTAAGGCCAGACTTCTAAGATCATTACTCTAGTCCAATCTTTTCATTTTATAGAGGAAAGTTGTGTCTCAAAGGAAAAGTCTTACACAAGGTTAAGGTGGTAGAGCCTGATTAAAACTTATTTCCTGAATTCTTTCCACTCTATCACATCTTTATTAGAATAAGAAGATCCTAAGTTTCTTAGTGCTGTTTTCTAGAAACAGTTCAATCATACAATTCTCTTAAAAAACTAAAATGTGCAATTTTCCCCAAGCTGCCAATTTTTTTATATATATTTTTTAAAAAAATCTTGATTGCCAGTAACAGAAGGAATAAATAATAGACACAAAAAGCAACAACAGAATTTTTAAGTCTAAGATAAGAGGTTAAGGGTCATTCCTCTTCCTCACCACAAATTTCTATTTATTTTACTATGTTAATTAATTATATATATAATAAATATATATATTTAATTATATATATATAATATAATTATATATATAATATATAATTAATATATATTAGTTATATATAATATTAATATTATATTAATATATAATTAATTATATATATTAAATATATATATATAAATATATATTACCAGTAAGCACAGTTCTCTTAGGCTCTAACAGGCCTAACATTTACACAAGGCTCTAACTCCACATAATTGTAACCAGAACTAAATATTTTCACTCCACCCTAAGAGGTAGAGGAGTGAAGAAAGATACATCTAAGCATAGCATCTATTTTTAAACACACCACAGGTGTATCCAAAATAAAAGATAAAAATAACACACTGAAACAAAGATTAGTATAACTCTAGAGTATTTTAATGTTAAAGAGCTTGAGTAAATAAAAAGCCCTACAGTTTCCAAATGTCTGTCAAAAATGGAATGAATAACCAAGTCCCATCAGAATTCGGGAAAACTTTTTTAAAATAACATTGGGGGGCAGTATGAAGGCTGCTAACAAATCTCTTTCAAAAAGATCAAGAGAAAACACTGCTTCTTCAAATAACCCTCAGAATGTCACTTGTAGTTGAGAATAAGTAGTAAGAAAGTAACTGTTTGTATTTACCTTATATACAGTATTGAACAATTAAATGCCAACTGTCACTTAGGAATGGCTTGCTAAAACATTGAAAAAATGATAAACTTCATCCTTGTCGTAGACTGCCACTTCAGTGGAACACTCAGTGCACATCACCGGGTGATAGATTTCTTCTGTGTCTACCTGCTCTGAAACATCTTCATTACAGGACCGCATCTTCTTATGGCCTCGTCTTTTCTTCCTGTTCTCTGGGATTTTGTATCTCAGAACCTCTTCTTTGTTGACAGAACAATTCATCACAAACATTGCTCTATACTGAGTTTTGTAAGACTCATGCCTAAGAGAAACAGGAATAGAGAATTTGAGTGTACATTTCAGTTTAAGAGTCACCCATATAGATGAAATTTGAGAACACCAAAAACTTACTAAGATAGCAACCAAAGTAAAGACATGAGAACAAAGCAGAAAAGTTAAAGAATTCTTTTTTTTTTTTTTTTTAAGACTAGGTCTTGCTATTTTTGTCTGTGGAACCGCAGGCTCTCGTTGCCCGGGGTACCACAGACTCAAGCAGTCCCCAGCCTCAGCTTCCCAGGTAGCTGGGATTACAGGCACGCACCACCATGCCCAGCTATTTTTTTGGAACTAGGTCTCACTACGGGCCCCAGGCGGGACTCGAACCGCGATCCCTAGCCCCAGCC
>PVHY01031662.1:0-12462 GCA_004024945.1 Uropsilus gracilis | reverse complement strand
AAAGATGCTGCTTTTCCCTCCCGGCAAAGATACCCTCTTTCCTGCCTCATCCTTTACTTAGCAACCTCCGCTGTGTTCCTTCAGTCAGCCAGAAGGGTTGCTAGAGAGCCACGCCAGACTTGTGTCTTCTGGGGGGGTGGGGGGACCCCACCCCCCCAACCTGGGAGGCTCAAAGGATCGAATTCATCGCTAAGTGATCGATATTGCCACTAGCTTGGGTGGTTGTGCTTTGTTGTTTTCTTCGCTTTAAGCTCGTCGACGCTTTCGTGTCTTCCTCTGTCTTTTTCTGCAGTGGTAAGGAAGATCGGGGTCATCCGGGGCTTGTAGGAGTTTAAGGTTAAACAGAAATCAGCTTTCGAACCTGTATTCCAGCAGAATTCAGGTAGCGTGAACATTTCAGGAGATGGAACCGAAGGTCGATGAGGAAAGCCCTGCCCGGTGTCATAGTGCTGCGTGACGCTTACGGGCCGTAAGTTTTTGAGTCAGGCATCTTTGCCTCCATCTGTTGGAGTCGCCTTTTTTGGCTGTTGTGGCTTTCGACAGAACTTCTTGATTCTGCGGCACGTTCCCTTTGGGTGCATTTTTCGGAGTTCTAAAGCAAATTTTTGAGTTGCTCCTTGTAATTGGTTCTTGTTTTTGCTTTTTTAAATAACTACTGCAAGCAATCCTAGAAATGCTTGAGGCAGGCTGCGTCAGCAGGTGTATTCAGCGTTGAGGGCCCTCTGGGTCCCAGACAGCAGTAGGTAACGGTTCTGGGATTTTTCTCAGTCCTTCCTCTTGCCCTGTTGCACATTGTGCCGCAACAGGTCTGATTGTTACTGGGAGCAGCAGAAGAGTCGTAGATTTGAGAAAAATGAAGTGCTTTGAGGAAGAGACCCAGCCTGCCCTCTGCAGAGCAAACAGGAGTTACTGGCCTCGTTCAGAAGAACTTTCTGGCACTACCAAATGGCCATTGAGAGTCGTAAAAGTCAAAGTTAGTGTTTGTGCCGAGTGTATATGCATTATTTTTATTTTACGCAGACTCTGGCGTGTTGTCTGCAATGCAGAGGTTAGCATCTGGTTAGGTGCCCATCTGGTGGAGTGGTGATGCGTCACGTTTACATGCCTGAGAATTGCCTGTGAGGTCTTGGGCCTCAGGGAGCGCTAGGAGGTGCCCCCAGTGGGTCAGGCTCTGACTGGGTGATTTTGATGTAGATGGTCCAGTGACCAGAATTGACTCAGAATGCAGCCCTCCACGAGACCTGTGTGTGTTCGTGATTCAGCCTAAAACCGCACGCTTTTTTTTTTCTGAGACCTTTTTTTTAGGTCTCACTATTTTTGCCTGTAGAACCACAGACTCACGTTGCCTGGGATACCATGGACTCAAGCGTCAGCTTCCCAGGTAGCTGGGATTACAGGTGCGTGCCACCACTCCCAGCTATATTTTGGAACCAGGTCTTGCTACGTTGCCCCGAGTGGGACTTGAACCGCGCTCCACGATCCCCGCCATGGCTTCCTAGGCTGCCGCTTACAGGCACGTGCCACCGTGCCCGACCTAAAACTTCACTCTCTGTGTCTGCAGAGTAAATCCCAACAAATCTAACAGGCATCGATAGATGTGTTAGCTTCTGTAGGCATACGTGTTTGAACATTTAAGACTGACTTTGAGCAGTTTACTTTTAAAGTTAATACTTAATAGACTGTTCATTTGCCTGCCAGAGTTTCCTGAGTGTGTGGGAGGGTCTAGATTCTCTCTGAAAACATGTGGACCGGTAGTCGAGGAAGGACAGGTGATACTAGCTGACAGCTCTCAGCACTGTGTGCCCGAGACTCTGCTCAGACCTTCCTAAGCGCTGTAGCTTCCACTGGAATCCTCCTGAGGTTGGTGCTGTCATCCCTGCTGTCCAGCTGAGGGGATACGGGGCACTAGAGATTAGGTAGCAAGGTAAAGGTCCTTTGTCCAGGGTCACCCTCCCAGTCAGTAAATGATAGAGCGACAGTTGATCCCCTGTCTGACTCCAGAGCATCAGAAGGATTTGGGTTTAACTTCAGAAGTGCCCTCCTCATCCGCGGGGGGCATCGAGGACCTGCAGTGGATTCCTGGGCCTGAAGGGGCAGGGCGGAAGCCGAGGTGTACTGTTCCCCCGTACATTGCTATGGTCAAGTTTGATTTGTGAGCGAGCGAGTCGCAGTGAGAGATTAACGATGGCGGACAGTGTGGGCAGCCGTAACGGTGTGCGGTGATAAAGGTTACGTCATTGCTCGCTTTCTCTCAGAATGCCTCGCCGTAAGTGGTAGTTTCTGGCCGTGGTTGTCTGCGGGTTACTGAGACCGCGGAAAGCAAAACCACTAGAAGTGAAACCGCTGCTAAGAGGGGACCACCGGCACCCTTGTAGTGACTGCAGCTGCCGTTGAGGTGCTTGCGCAGAGGCGTCACTCCCTGAGAGGACCGTGGGTCGCCTTTGGGTTTTTCCTTTCACGTGCTGAGATGTACTTTGTCACTCTGCAAGAGCGGGACAGCCTCGAAGTTTCCTGCAGGATTTTAAAACCTGGTGACCTACCTTGTTGCTCATGTAGAAGGGTGTTCCAGCGCGCCCTGGGGTGCTCGCCGGGCGCGTGCACGCATCGTGCCTGTCACTGAGCTGGGTGGTCTGGGAGGTGGAATTGCATATTCAAGGGTATGTATTTTGAAATTGTCAGTAGATAATACGAACGGATTAATTCCCAGGTAGAGCGTGGGATCCGTGACAGCTTTATTTTCATCATCTGGCACCTGTAGGATCTGCTGAGCGTGGCATGGGGCGCACCTCCTCGAGGGGGCTCAGAGGCGGGAGCCCGATGCGCAGGGTATCGTGCAGACCGCTTGTTATGTGTCTCTTCGGAAGTTGCCTGCGAGCTGTTGGCAGCTGACAGAAACCTCGTTGTTTTAATTTGCGATAGTTAACGGTGGGGTTGAACGTCTTACAGGTTGCCAAGGAGAGTCAACGTTTTAGCTTATCCTAGTGACTTAACGTCGAGCTCTGTCCCCGGCTCGTCACGTTTTTGTCGGCAGCGCCTCATGAAGGCTGCGTGGCTCCGGTAGCGTAGCCCCCTCCGGCAGATGAGGAAGCAGGGGCTTCAGAGTCTTGTGCAGAAGTCAAGCTGGTGCGCACCAGGGTTGCCCTGGAGTCCAGTCGAGTCCGGCTGCTGGCAGAGGCTGTGTGGACCAGACCGGGGCAGCTGCTCGTCAGCACTTCCTCTCCCGGGAACTGGGAAGGGGAGAATCGGTGGGGGAGAAGCTGCTTGCAGACAGTCCTGGGGGCAGAGATGACTGAGTCAGGCCACACCTGCGAGTCGGCTGTGGGCAAGGGGGCCACCATCTATCCCATCAAAATGCTGTCCCTTTGTGTCTGCCTCGGAGTCCTTTCAGCAGCCGGTGTCCGCCTGTCTTCCATGGAGGGCCCTTTTGAATTCCTGTCACCTGTGGGCTCTCTCCTCCGGGGGCCCCACTTGCAGCCGCCTCAGCCTTTCTCTCGGAGACGAGCCTCTTTGCTCACAGCCTCGGTGCTCTCAAATGAGCTGGCTTCTCCTAGCAGACAGTGTTTCCGAAGCGGCCTTACCTGGAACGCCATTCTGAGCTTTCCGTAGGGATCCTGTGTGGAGGTGTCCGGCGGCAGAGGACGCAGTTGAGGACTGCCTTGGTTTTCTGCGGTGGCCCTGCATGACCGCCTTCCACAGCTCCTGGGCGCTCAGGTGTTACCTGCTCCTGGGAGCCCCATGACAGTGACAGTGACTGTGCTCCGGGCTCCTGTCTGATTTATATTTTCCAAAACATGCGACTCCTATTTTGAGCCCCGCTCAGCGCTGTAGCTTGCCGCCCTTGGTGCTTCGCCCCTCTGGGTGCGAAGAAAGGTCAGGCCAGGGTGAGAAGACGGCGAGGCGGAGAGTGGAGACTTCGCAGCATCTGCGGCCAACTTAAAATGGCACCGCATCGGAGAGTGAGTGGAAAGGGAAAAGCAGTTGCCGGTGCCAGAGCAGATGGAAGGATGGTGCTCGCGAGGCAGGTGGTGGTGGTGGTGGTGTGTTGCCGTCTCCCCAGCGAACATGGGTCTGTGCTGACAGCTGCCTGGCCAGGAGCCGCTGGGACGGGCAAGCGTGACGTGCCTGGCCTCACCGTCCAGGCGCTCGAGAGGCTGCTGGAGAATGGGCTGGGAGGGCAGGGGCAGCGTGTTACCCAGAAATACCGTCACTCGGTGCGGAGAGAAAGCTGACGTTGCGTGATTGCTTGGGGGTGCTGGGCTGGGGCGGCTCCTTCTCAAAAGGCTCTTACTGCTCTGACTTTCGAAACGGTCCACGCGGACTAGTGTGCTGCGGTGGAGGGGGCAGGTGCGGGGTGCTTTTGGGTGCCCGAAAGCATGTCCCAAGACTCGTCTTCAGCTTCAATGTGGGCTCGAGCCCTCCCTCCCTCCGGCCAGAGCGCTGTGTCGGCGGCTTGTGTGTGACCTGGTGGCAAGACCACGTTCGGGTTTGTTCTGGCTCTGTTCGTTTACCCGCGGTGCTTTCAGGATTTGAAGGATTTTCTCTTACCAGGTGACTTCTTTCTTCCTTTCCCTCTGGTTTGATCTCCCCAGCTGGGTTACTGGGGAGCCCGCTTGCAGCCATGCCTGCTTCCTCCCCCAGTTAGTGGTTAACTTTAGAACGAAAGAATAATCACTTGTGCCCCTCAAATGAGTTTTCTGCTAGGTGGTAATTATCTAAGAAGGGTGTCACTATAAATAATCTGTCCCCATTCTGCCAGTGCCAGTGTTTGCTGCTTTTATTTAGCCGCTTTGAGCACAGTGGCCGGGAAGGAGCAGGGCTTTGCTTGCCTTCAGTTGTGCCCAGGGTGCAGGTGTGCCGGGTGTGTCAGACTGGGACCCTCAGCGTGGCTCACTGACACCCTCGGGTCACCTGCGAGCCGCGGTGCGGCCTGCTTTAGTAGTCCTTGGGCCTCCATGCAGAGCCGCTGTTCTCAGGGCAGCTGTGTGAGCCTCCGCTCCGGCTCCCTGGCACCTTCTTCCCACACTCTCTCCCCAGACAAGCTACCTGGCAGCTCAGGTTCTGGTGGAGTGGAGTTAGGACCTCACTTTGTGCCCTGTGCTGGCCAGAATAATGCTGAGGCCTCTTGTGGGATGCTGAGCCTTGGACTCCTTTTTCAAGGCTGATCGGGGATCCCAAGATCTTGGGGCTCTTTAGAGGAGACCCCCTTAAGCAAGCACCGGTCACAAGGGGCTCCTTTCTCTGGGCCAGTGTTGGAAGTGGGGAGTGAGCACCAGGCCCCCGGGTCACTGTCTCTCCAGGGAGTGGCCGGCTTAGTTTCTGAGCAGAGTTCTGGCCGCTCAGATCGGTGCTCTCGCTTTGCACTGTGGCCGCGGACCGGCTTTCCCAGAGAGCAGGGTGAGGGCAGGGAGAGGGGTCCATCCGAGGAGAGTAGGGGGCTGTCCCCGGTGCTGTCCCCGGTGAGGCCATGCCGTGGGCTGTGTTTGGTGCCGGAGAATAACGGGGTATGGAGGAAAGGCGGAGACTGAACGGACTCCAGCCGGCTCCTGCTCCTGCACACCCAGCGGGAAGGAAGAGGAAGTGTGTTCCGGAATAGCTCTAGCAGCGGCGCCATTGGCCGGTGGGCCCGTCAGTCGCCTGGGGGCTGAGGCTGAAAAGAGGAAGAAGGAGATCTGGGCTCTTGCCTGGGAGGGAGGGAGGAGGGCCGAGGGCCGAGCCGGCGAGCCAGGGGGCGTGGGGGCTGGGACCAGCAGCAGGCCGCTTGGCAGGGCGGGGCTGCCTTCGATCCAGCCGCTTCTCTCAATCACCCCTCTTCTGATTCAGGGTGGCGGCCGTGTCCTGGAGTGCGTGAGTCGCAGAAGACGGCGAGCTGAGCCCAGAGCGCTGGGCTGCTTCAGCAGGGAAGACTCCCTTCCCCCTGCTCTCGGCTGCCGAGCTCCGAGCGGCGCTCAGAATGGAAGCCATCGCCAAATATGACTTCAAAGCCACGGCTGACGACGAGCTGAGCTTCAAAAGGGGGGACATCCTCAAGGTAGGTGTCGGTGCCAGGCGAGTGCTGGGTGGCCTCTCGCGTCCTCACCTGCCTTCCGCCACCGCCGGTTGCACACAAAGAAGCCGAGCTCTGCTCTCCCCACTGCCCACTCTGCTCCTTTACCGCTGGGTGTGATCTGGGGAGCGGAGACAGAGGCTGAGTGGAATATTAAATATGACTTCGGAGGGTTGGGGTGATGCCTTGTCTTTAACTGTCTTTGTGTGGCTGCTTCGGGTGTTTGTTTGCTTGTTGATGCTGGTTAGATTGCAAGTGAAGTCTAAGCAAAGGTTGGTGAGGAAATGTTTGAGGCGATGGATTCCCATGGAGAGTTTTCTAAGAAGAGGATTTTCTTTGAAGATTTAGACCTGAAGTGTTTATGTAAAAGCACTCAATTAGTCTGATTTTACACGTCAAAAGATTTTTGCATTCTGGAATGTGATCCTGGTAGGTTGGAAATTCATCACCCCAGCTGCAGGGTGGTAGTTAGGAATATATGCCAGCTCCCGGTCAAGAGCCGCCTGTATTTTTATTCTTTCTGGGAACGAATGAAGTGCTAAATAATAAGCTTCCACTTGCTGGTGTACAAGTCACATTTCGGTTTTCTCAAAAGAAACTTGAGCCGCTCCCCCATGTTAAACTCTTAATTGCACAAAGGAAACCTGCTGACAGTTTAAAAATAAGCTGCTCTAACCTTGCAGCTCGTCTTGAGCACCACTGGTTACGGAGGGTTCGCTTTCCACCTGGCATGTGTTAATTATGCTGTTTACCCAACTGACGGGCAGCTTGCCCTTTCGGAGACGTGGTTTATTGCTCCGAGGGTGGGTCTGAGGGGAGAGCAACCGGAGTGTGGACGCTAAAGCCGGCCGGAGTGCGCCGGCTCCTGGCTCAGGCACTCCTCTTCCTGCCGGCCCGGTGTCCGGTGGACCAATGTGAAGGATAGGTGCTTCATAAAGAGGAGCTGGGGGATGTGTAAGCGGAAGGTTCCTTTCTCAAAGGATACGTGTGGCTGTCCGCTCGAGACGGTGGCCCGCTGGCTCGCTTCCGACCTGCGCACGTGGCCCCGGGCACGGGGCGCCACTCTGGTGCTGGAGAGGGGGCTTCTGCTGCATGAGGCCGGGCCCTGGGGGGAGAGAGCTAGTGTGTGCGCGTGCACGTGCCTTTTGGGGCTCTTGGCGTCCCGGACCTGTGGGAGAGCAAGCCCGGCTTCCGCGTGTGCTGTGCTGTCCTGCCCGTTTCTTGAGCGCGCAGTCAGAGCAGGTGGGAAGTGGGCTGCCAAACTGCATCGGAGCAGGTGATCCGCGTTCCCACAGGTGACCTTTGAGGGCCACATGGACTCCTAACCCGGGAGCCGTTTGCTCCCAGTGATTGTTTGCTCCCGTCTCTCCCATGGTGTCTGCAGCGCGGGAGCAGCAAGTTCAGACGGAACCAGGGATGTGGTCCGTTTCAGACTAGAACTTTCCCTGTGCGCTGTCACGAACTTTCGTTCTGGACCTCGGCCGTGGCCGCTTTATAAATTCGCCGGTCAGCTCTCGAGCAAGTGTGAGGTCCTCTCTCCTGTAATTAGGAAAAGTATACTCTTCGCCGTTCCCCTGGAAATCGAGTCGTGGGAGGAAATCGGGGGCTCACATTTGCTTGCAGATTGTCTTTGGGGAGGCTGGAAAAGGAGTGTGCGTTTGGGTCTCAGCTCCGTGGATCACTAGCATCTGAAGTCACAGTGCCATTATTGCTTTTGAATAGTGGCCATTGGCCGTTTGTTAGTAATCTTGTGGCTTTCCTCCAAAAGGGGGGGCAAGGGTGACGATACAGTAGTCGCTCTTTGTCTTGTAATCCCGTGGAGCCGCTGAGCGGAGAGGGGCTTTGCTCCAAGAGCTTTTCCTTCTTAAAAAAGCACTTTGCTCGTTTGCTGCTTCGGGAAGTAACGGGCTTCGTTGGAACAGCTTAGATTTGGCTTGGGAGCTGTGAGCCAAACCTGTTTCCCTGGAATCGTGTCGGCTGCTGGGACTTGACCAAGCGGGTTCTGCTCAGCCTTTCTTGATACCGAACTTGTGCGTGTGGGCACTGAAACACACGTCCTTGACCTTCGTAGAGGAGATAGCCACGGCCTCCGCTGCTCCGCTCGCGCCTCAGCCGTGACTCCTGGTCCCCTCCCCGCCTCGCCGTCTGCTTGTCCTGAGAGCGAGAGAAGAGAAAAATGAAAACACTTTGTGGCCGGAAATAGAACCGACTGCTTCACTATACTCAGCCTTTGTTACTGTCCCCTTATAAACCCTACCCCTTGGAGGGGGACACGGCATCAGAATGGAAGGGCTTGCTCTTCAGCTGCGGGCCTGAGGCCTGTGAGGCTGGGCTGAACCCAAGTTTCCCCACCGCTGTGGGCCTCTCCGTGGACACAGCCCCTGAGCGAGCTCCCCCTCCCGCACGGAAAGGCCTGCGCTGACCTGCCACGCCAGGTTCCATGTGCGCGGACTAGGAGCAGCACGCCTAGGAGCGGGAGAGCCCTCCGCGCGCCAGCCCCCCGCCCAGCCCCTTCCTGTTTGCCCTCCGCGCCCGCCTTGATTCTCGGCACGTGCCAGTGGTGGCCAGGAGGTGTTTTCTACTTGTCTGGCATTCACGGCCTCTGCGGTTCCTGAGCTGCCTGAGAGCTGGGTCAGGAGTCCCCGTGGGGTCCCGGCCTGGCCCTGCCGCCATGGCGCGGGGTCTGTTTTGGGGAGCCCTCCCTGCACATCTCTGGGAGCCACCGCGTTGGGAGTTGGGAAGACATGTGAAAAGTGCTTTCTCCCTTCAGAAACTCTGAAGCCAGATGCAAGAAGTGGGGTGAATGTGTGAGACGGTACGCGGTGACACATAAACTGAGCCGTTTTTAGGACAGAAAAGGCCTCTCCGGAGCTCCGAGGGCTAGACTTCTGGTGGTGGACAGGCGAGGAATGGTGGCCCGTGGGGACTCAGCAGTCTGCAGGATGAGACCGAGTGCTCGCTGTGGGCTGGCGCCGATGGGAGGCTGTGCCCGCCACACTGTGACTGCCAGGGCAGCTCGGGAAGGGAGAGAGGGCCTTGAGCAGAGCAGTGACCCTCGCTCTGGACCCGGGACAGAGCTAGGTGAGAACAGGGCGGGGTGAACCTGCTGTGCTTGACATAAGAAGGCCTGAATAAGAAAGACGTTGGACAGTGATATAATGGAGAGGAAGATGGAACTGGAGCCAGAGAAGAAAAGCCCAGTAAGAGTGTGGTCTTGTCTTTAAGGAGCCTCTGGAGGTGTTCCACGCGTGGCGGTGTCTGGTTTGTCATGGATCTGCAGGAGGGACGCCAGGGTCTAGCCGGGCAGGCCGTGGTTTTCGGGAGACACGAGCCTGCTTGGGTGTTGGGAGACTGGAGAAAGAACGGGTGGTTTCAGAAACACGGAAAGGAAACATCATGATGTTTCTACTTGTCAGCTGGGGCGTGTGCATCCTGGAGTTGGGATGTGTGCACCGCGTGTGCTCCGCGTGTGCTCCCGGAGCTGGGGTGTGTGCACCGCGTGTGCTCCCGGAGCTGGGGCCTGAAGGGGGCCTGGCAGCCACGTGGCTCGCAGTGGCCACAAGTTCCGGATTCCCGCCTGCCAGCCTCATTCCAGGTGTTTGAATCATCAAACACACAAATTGAGAGGCCGAGGTGGGTTTTTCCTTCGCTATTTCAAAGTCCTGGCATGTATCGGAGAAGCCTTTCTTTGCCAGTTGATGAAACCAAACCCAGGATGTTGCAGTTAGTCTTTGTAACGACTGAGTTCTCATGACAAAATAATTTATTTGCCTTTAATTATATTCACCCCACCCCCGCCCCACGCCCAGCTCAGTGGACTCCTTCCCAGACAGGTTCCTTTCGGAGTAAGGAAGGAAGTGTTCCTTTGGGGACTTCCAGGTTTCGCCTCCGAGCCGATGAGCAGCCGTGGGAGTCCCCATTGGTGCCCACCGCCGAGCATTTCTCTCAGGAGTCGGTGTTGTTTACAGGCTTGGGCATGGGAAGGCAGTGTTGGCCCCGTCCTGTGGCGCAGAAACAGGCCCAGAGGTGGAGGGATTTGTTCAGGTTCACACGTCTAGAAAGTGGGTCTGATCTTGAGTCTGGCTGTGGTGCTCCCTCTGCGGTGCTTTAGAGGTGCTTCCTAACCTGCCAGGTGGCACTAACCGGGGATGCAAGGTGCGGGTGGGCCTGCTTCCTCCCCGCCCAGCACAGCTGCCCTGTGGCTCAGCTTCTCCCCAGTGACCTCCTGGACGCGCCTGCTAAAGTAAGTTGACCTCAATAGTGAATGGGGGAGAGAAAAAAGAGGTCACTTTTCCTGTCAGATTAGCAAAGATGATAAAGATTGACCTCGCCTCTGCTGGCCGGGGTGCAGGAAAGTGGGTGTCAGCACCCGCTGTCTGAGGAGGTTTGCGTCTCTTACCGTCCCCACAGGCTGTGGTTTGCTGCTTTGTGTCAGAGCAAAATGACCCTGCAGCTCCACTTTGAAGAATTTATTCTAGGAAACTTCGCAAGCCATTTCTGAAAAACATAGGATGTTGTGTCAGCGACCGCCCCTAGAAATTTCTGCGGTTTCATGACATGCTGTCACTTGTGAGATGCATTTCAGGGATGTTAAAATGTGTAAAAGGGGGCATCTTCAGATCAGTGGAATGATCGCGTTAACCCAAAAGGGTTTAATCCCTCCCTTTTTTAAAAAAAAGCAGTCCCAAGAAGTAGCCCATCAGCGCTGAGTCTCTGCTGGCAGCAGTAAACACTTAGCTCGTGTCCCTTTTAACCCGGCGGTTTCCCTGTGGAGACAGGTGCCGCGCGCCCGGTCACTGATAAGGACCCTTGCGCAGCCAGGAGCTGAGTTGAGGCCCGTGGTGGTCCAGCGCCCCTGGGTTGAACCCCCGCCTTTCCATAGGGCCTTTTCACGCCCGGACGTGGTCAAACTGGAGGGAAGGTCCGTTTAGGGAAAACTGCTCTTTGCTTCTCAGTGGCAAGGCTGCTCTCGGCCACCTCCTGAGCAGGCGCTGTCTGCAGGGGCTGGCCCTCGGCTGACTCACTTCCGTACTCTTCGGACTCCGACTCTTCATCCTCTTGTTACTGAACTAAACCTCCGTTTCACGAGAGCTCGAAAGTCACATCCAAAGAGTAAGTGAGCAGCGACCGCTGCCTCGCTGTCACCGCGTTGGCCATTCCAGGAAGTGAGAGCCCCGGGATCTCTCACTTCCTGCTGGGGTTAACCTTCTGCTTCGACATCTTCAGATGCGCAGGGTTGGCGTGGCTTTGCTCTGGGTCACGCCGCTCCGAGGTTGCTTCAGAAGCGACTGAGAAGGACTTTTTTTTTTTTCTTAGACTAGGTCTTGCTATGTTGCCCCTATGGGCTCCAGTGGTCCCCTGGCCTCAGCTTCCCAACACTAGGATTACAGGCATGCGCCATATGCCCGGCTCTCTCTCTCCCTCACTTTTGCCCCTGGAATCCAGGCTGGCCTGGCAGCCGTGGGCGTTCTACCTGGGGGCTCTGTGTGGGACAGCTTCCTGCTGCCAAGTGGGTCAGTAGCATCTGCGTCCCTGGAGGCAGGTGAGGCTCAGAAGAAGTGCACTGTAGGTAGCGGCCTCTGTCGGCGGAGGACGTGATCCAAGCCGCCCCGGGTCCGGCCATTTCCCTGGACCTACACGCCCGTGGGGATCTGAGCCATCGTCAGATGCAGCAAGATGCTGGCAGAGGACCGCAACAGCGCCCCATAGTAAGAGTCTGTGAACGTGGAGCCCTGAAAGTGCCCAGCTCTGCGTGGCGTCTTTGGCACGACCTGTCGCCGAGGCCCTGGATCGGGGCTGGTGGGAAGGAGGCAGGGTGCTCTACCCTGGCTTCTGTTGCCATGGTTCCGTCCGGTTGGCAAGAGGCTCTCAGCCCCGTTCCTGGCTCAGGTAACTGCTAAGACCCGTGAGTCTCACAGGTACTTGGCCTGCTGCCGCTGTTCAGGCCTGGCCCAGCGTCCGGCGGGAGCCTGCGGTGGAGGAGCAGTGGTTTGTGTGAAAGACCAGCAGACTCTCTGTCCCCAGAAGCCTTCAGAGCCTGTCAGGGCTCGAGCCGGAAACAGAGATGGGTCCCAGGCAGCTTCCCTCTGGAACCCCCAAATGGAGCTTGGGCTTGTGCTGGTGACTGGCATGAAGGGGCCTTAGAAACCGCCTTGGGAAACGCATCGCTGTGTCACTTAAGGCTGCTGAGGGGTCTTTTTCATCTGTGAGTCTCCTCGGTGAGGACCTGGGGGCGTTCCTTCTGCTGTCAGTGCCAAGAGTAAAACCCCTCCCCCCATAACTCCGATTCTTGAAGGGGCTATAAATAATGCTGAAATGTTTCCTCTTCGCCTTGTGGGGAAAGGTAGAGGCTACTTTGGACTCATTTGAAGCAGCAGTTGTTTTTTGTTTGTTTTTTTTTTTTGAGACTGGCTCTCGCT
>PVHY01031661.1:0-12467 GCA_004024945.1 Uropsilus gracilis | reverse complement strand
AAAAAAAAAAAAAAAAAAAGACTAAAGGGCTAAACATGGACAAACAACAAAAAGAAAGGAGGCAAGGAAACCAGAGGGAGCGTGGTGAGGTGGGGTAATCCTATGGGGATCAACAATTATGCAATCATGTATAGTACAAAATCCAAAAATAAAAAATATATATATATATAAAAAGAAGGGGCATTAAAGAATGGTGTAGATGCAGATGGAAAGCAGAATGTATCCCTGATACAGGAGAAGCTGTAAATAATAACACAAAGGAAGAACAATGTAAGGAGGAAGGACACAGAGGAGGAGAATGGGAAGAACAGTCAATCATGTGAGTAGAGTCAGATCACAGAGTTCAAGATTTTCATCTCAACTGATTTCAGATCCATCTTCCACGTGGAAACCAAACAAACTGCATCTTGTTGGTCATCTGAGCAAAAGCCTCCAATAGGTCTCACTACCACCTATGGCAAAAACCCCAAGCTTCTTAGGTGTGGCACTAACCTGCTCCACAACTTCTACCCAATTGATTTCTTTTAGAAACCAAAGCACTGTATACTGTGCTGTAAAATTCTTCATGACTTCCTGCTGTGCCTTTCCCTGTCACACCCACTAACCTTTTCAGTCTCATTTCAGACACCACTTCCTTTCCTCCTGATTCCTCTAGGCATTTAATCCCAGCCCTCTCCAAACTCCAGAGAGCTGACTGTTCTTTTGTCTTCTCACCATATGCTGCTTTTCTTCTAAAGCACCCATGAACAGTTTATTTCATGTATCATATCTAGAATATTATCTGGAAAATAGCAATTTATGCTTTAAAAAGTATTAAAGCAAACAAAGAAACAAAAAAAGTTTTATTGACTATTCTGACACTATCAGGCTCTGTAGTCACTGGATGATATTCTGATATTCCTCCCAGCTTTCTTGAGCTGAACTACAGATTTTGTGAGCTCAAAAGGACTTCCCCAACCTCTACCGGCTGTCTCCAATAAAATGCCTGGCCAGTTTCTTCCTGGAAGAAGAGAAGGAAGCATACTCTTTTTTTTTTTGAGACTAGGTCTTGCTATTTTTGCCCGTGGAACTGCAGGCTCTCGTTGCCCGGGGTACCACGGACTCAAGCAATCCCCAGCCTCAGCTTCCCAGGTAGCTGGGATTACAGGCGCGTGCCACCACACCCAGCTATTTTTTTGATGCCTAGCCCCGGCCGCTTCATAGGCTGAAGCTTACAGGCACGAGCCACGGTGCCCGGCATAGAGAAGGGAGCATACAATGCCAAGACAAGCCCTTCTTCTCTCCAATTGTTCAGTTAGAAAGTTCTCCCTAAGTGGAACCAAATGCTACCCCCATTTACTTTTTACCCACAGCAGGCCTGGTCCACCAAGGAATAAGTTTATGAGAGCACCTGACACAAAAGCAGAAACTTGAAATTTTTTCTTAAATTAATAAGATCTAAAAAGAATTCTAAACTGGGGAAATCTTTTTCTAAACTTAGAAAGCAGGGGGAATAAAAAATGATATAGCCAAGATGGGAACTATTTCGGTGATAGGAAAGTTAGAATTATATTCTTATTTATATTATGTATTTTATATATATAACATATATGTCTTATTGTATATATATATATGCTTATATATAAGTTAACATGTAGGTTTATGTCATATAAATATGTATACATCTACTCAAGTATGTCATCTTTATGTTAAATGCAGGTGTTGATCATATGGCTATATATGGCAGGTGGAGTTATGTTCCTATGAAACTGTTCAGAGACAATGAAAAAAATTAAAACGTCAAGCATTTAAAAACTCCAAGATAGTGTTTTCTTAGTCAAAATGAGGTGACATCACAGGTTTTAAAAAGATATTCTCATATACTCAAATTCTCAATTTGTTGCACTTTTCTTTTATCCACATGCACCTGTTTCTAGGGAGTTCAAATAACTTGAACAAAAACATTAGAATTTGGCCCATAATTACAATGAAGCACAACTGTCACCTGTGAAGGACTGTTTTTGGCAGGCAGAGATCTACCAATAAAAGATATTTCCAATTGGCAAACAAGGTAGGTTACAGAAAATAGACAAGGAAATGGTTTTCATGATGCTGCTTTCTTCCGACTTCTTTATCTATCCAGGGGTCTTACCCTTTCTTGTCATGTTTTTAAGAGTATTACCTACCCTATGACCAAGGCAACCTTTAACAATGAATAATGCAGATGGAAACTGATCAAGTTTTTTTTTTTAATTTTTAAAATAATTTATATATATTTCACATCTTTGTATTCCCCGGGGTTCACCCACCACCTCCCCTCACAGACTGCTCCCATTCACCCCTCTTCCCTCCCACCACTTGTGTACTTTAGTTTGATTGTTAGCTTGTTTTGACTTTTCCTCCTGACCTTTGTTTGTTTTCCCTATGTCCCATATATTAGTGAAACCATTTGGTTTCTGTCTTTTCCTTTCTGACTTGTTTCTGTTGATATGATTTCTTCTAGGTACATTCATGTTATCTCAAATTCATCAAGTTTGTCATAAAAACTGACAAAATTTTGTTCTTACCTTTAAGTAATTCATGACGCCAATATTCTTCATCCGGTCTGCAAAGGTATTGAAAGTCTCTACACTACTTTTAGGATGGTAATAGAGAATTTCACTTCCGAGTTTCCAAATAATCTGTCAAAACAAAAATTATAAGAGAAATGTAAAATCTTTGTCTTAATTTCTGTTTATGAAAGCTATTTTACTTCTCTGATTAAAACATAAACATACAATTTATAATTTCTTTTCCCAGGTACCATTACTGACAACATTTTACTGCATTTCAGTGTGAAACTATTATATACCTGATAAAATGTTTTCATCAATTAGACTAAAATACTAGATAACTCTAACGGTACCATTTTTAAGTTAGCAGTCTAAAGGTAGGCAGTTACATATAAAGATAAAGAATTTTAAATAGTTTAGAAGAATATAAAAGTCAAAAAGCTTGGGCCTATTTGTTTCTTCACTGCTCTCATTCTCATCTTTATTTTGTATAAAATGCGAGCAAAAGACTAGACAGTAACCAAAACCCCAAAGCTCTACAGTTATTGTCCTTAGTGACAGAACTCACTAAGTTCTTCTTTATCTTGGGAACAAATCTCCAGTTCTCTTACCCCAGCTTAATGAACATCCATATTATTGACTTTAAAGTAAATTTACATGAATTTTAAATCAGTTTTATGAACAGACATATTAGTCATTTCGTATAACCATAAGACTTATCTTCTCCACTTAAAAAGAGATTCATTTCACTTATAGAATAAATTGTAGTAACTAGGAGTTTAAAGAAAACAAGGCAACACTCCATGGTTGTTCTTTGCTAAGCTGTATTAAAAAAAAGTACGTGGGACACCTGCCAAAAACATCACTGATCCAATCCTTTCATTTCACAAAACAAGTTCTTAGATTAAGAGTTAGTAACTCATCCAATATTCTACAGCTATGTATAACTTTAATCCATAAACTAAATTGTTAATCAATGGCTAACTTTTCAGTTTTCACTTTTTGGGGGGCTTTATTAAATATCTAACTGATGCAATAGTTATTGTTTTTTTAAAATAATCAAATAATTTATTTATATATAAATTTCACATCTTTGTAATTCCTGGGGTTAGGGTTAGGGTTAGCCCACCCCCACGTCCCCCCAGTTATCAATTTGGTTGTTAGCTTGTTTTGACTTTTCTTCATAGCTTTTTGTTTATCTTTCCCATGTTCCATATAATAGTGAAACCATTTGGTCTTTGCCTTTTTCTTTTTGACTCGTTTCTGTTAATATGATTTCTTCTAGGTGCATCCATGTTACCATAAATTCATCAAATTTGTCATATTTAATTGATGAGTAATATTCCATTGTGTGTATATACCACATCTTTTTCATCCATTTGTCTGTTTTGAGACATTTAGGTTGTTTCTATGTTCTTGCAATTATAAATAGTGCTGCAATAAACATCCAAGCATAGATGTCCCTTTGTACCCACACTGAAGTCTCCTTTGGGTAGATTCCCAGAAGAGCGACTGCTGGGTCAAATGGTAGTTCCATTTTCATTAGTTTGAGGGTCCTCCATACTGCTTTCCATAGTGGCTGGACCAGTTTACATTCCCACCAGCAGTGTAAGAGTGTTCCTTTCTCTCTACATCCATGCCAGCACTTGTTGCCTGTTTTTTTGATGTGGGCCATTCTTACTAGTGTAAGGTGGTATCTCATTGTGGTTTTGATTTGCACTTCCCTGATTGCTAGTGATGCTGAGCTTGTTGGCCATTTGCATTTCCTCTTTGGAGAAGTGTCTTTTTAGTTCTTCTCCCCATTTTCTGATTGGGCTTCTTGTTACATTTTTGTTTAGTTGTGTAAGTTCCTTGTGGATCTTTGTATTAAACCCCTATCACTTTCGTATAGTTATGTATTAGTAAAAGCTATTTGAGATACTCATTTAGGTTTATGTGCAGATTAACTGTCTCTCACTGAACAAATTTAACAGCACATGAGAGACAGTGTTCTGGACCTCTGCCCATGTGCAATTCACTTTCCAGTATAAAGGGGTAGACAATAACCAAGAAACATAAGAATTACATTGGCAGGTATTACAGGCAAAAAATGGACAGGATAAGGTGAATTTTAAATAGCTATGGTAGTCTTCAATGAAAATGTGACTTGAAAGAGGAATCCATGGTGATAGCTGAAGAAAGAATTTTCCAAGTAAAGGAAATACCTAAGGCAAAGGCAATCATGAAGGAGTATGTCTGGCTTTTTCAAGTATGGACAAGGAGGCCAGAACAGTAGAAGATAATTAAGAGAAGATCAAAGGGGGAAAGGAATGAACAGATTATGAATAACTTATTGGTAATCAAAAGGAGTCTGGCTTTTAATATGACTGAAATGAGAAGTCATAACAGTACTTCCAGCATAAGTTTCACAGGATCTGACTTATGTTTTAAAAGGAGAACATTGCATCATTAGTCATTAGGGCAGTAAAATCAGCATCACCATAAGACATCACTTCACAGCTAATAAGATGGCTACAATCAAAAAGAGAGACAATAGTAAGTGTTGGGGGAGGATGTGGAGAAATTGGTACCCTCGTATATTGCTAGTAGGAATGTAAATTGATGGAGCCACTTGGAAAATAGCATAATAATTCCTCAAGCGGTTAAATATAGTTACCATAGAATGCAGCAACTTCACTCACTCCGTCCCAAGAGATATTACAACAAACATTTATACAAAAACTTGTCTATAAGTGTTCATAACAGCATTATTCATAACTGACAAGTGGAAACAATCCATATGTCTAAAAACTGATGAGTAGATACCTAAAATATAAACTACCCATAGAGTGAAATATAGCTTTGCAATAAAAAGAAAATAATAACACATGGTACAACATGGGTAAACCTTGAAAACATTATGTTCAGTGAAAGTCAATCACAAAAGGCCATATGACTCCACTGACATGAAATATCCAAAATAGAAAGTAGATTCAGTGGTTGCCAAACACTGGTGGTTACGTGAAAAAAACAGAAAGTAGCTTCAAATTAGTAGAGGATTTCTTTTTGTGGGGACAAAAAATTCTATATTTAAATGCTGTAATGGTGACATATCTCAGGATATCCAAAAAAAACCCCCTTGAATCATGAGATTTAAATGGGTGTATGGTATGGTTGTTATATATCAATAAAGAAGGCAAGCAGTTGTTTCAGTGAGATAAAGGCAGCTTGGATGAAAACTCAGGTATATTTTGAAAGCAGAGCCAAGAGAATTTTTGATGGTCCAGATGTGATTTATAAAACAAAGAAAACTCTATAGAATTTGGGTGAAGCAATTAGATATATAAAGTAGCCACTCTCTGAGATGAGAAAAATAAGGTCTGAGAGGAGATTCTTTTCTACACAGGTTAGTACAACATGACCATTAGTTATCCAAGCAGTAATGTGGAACAGACAATTGGATACAGAGATCTGAACTTGCACAGAGATGTCCAGACAGCAGATAGACAATTGAGAATCCCCAGATTTATAGATTAAATGTAAGGCTATGAAACCAAATCAAATGATCAAGAGTGAGTTCAGACAAAAAGGAGATCTAAGGACTGAGTTCTGAGGCACTTCAAGTCAAGAGGTCAAGGAGAAGAGGAGCAATCAGATTAGGAGACTGAAGAATAACATGGATGAGTAGAGACTGACAGAGTGTAGTATACTGGGGGCCAGAGGAAGAAATGTGATCACACAGCAGGGTTCTACTCTGTTAAGTACTGTGGACAGAGCACTGAGTAGCCATTGGGTTTAACAATGTTAAGATCTTACTGTTTGTCACCACAAAGCAATCTGATGGAAAGGATTATAGTGGGGGAAAGAGGGAGCCTAATAGGAGAGAATTTGAAAACAAAACAAAACAACTAAAACAAACAAAAAAAACCAGGTAGGTACACACAAATCTTTCAAAAAATTTTGGTAGAAAGGGGAGTGGAAAAATGGGGAGTAGTGGGGGTCAAGAGATAATTTTATGGAAAAATAACAACATATTTATAATGATAATGAGAAACATCCTATAGAGAGGGGAACATAATGGTCATGAGAAATGCTATGAAGAAAGAAGGAAGAATTATTGAAATGAATGAAAAAATGAGTATTGGGGGAATCTGAGACTTCAAATTGTTTTGTGTCCTAAAAGGACACGTGAAAAGAAGTGTGTGAACAAATGTTCCCATACAAAGTATTCATGTGAAACTACTTTTAGGAGCTTTTGATAAAATCAATAGGAGATGCTGCAAAAGCTGTTCTGGGAAGAGCTGAAGAAGCACAAACTCCGAGAAATCTATTTCCTCCAGTAGATTACACACAGCTTACCTCTGGAGCAGCCTGCCTTTTACACCTGTCCAAGTCTTCTAAGGTCTGTAAGTAACTGTGCATGTATTCTGCGGCTCGATGCCACTGGTGCTTCTGCATAGCTTCTTGGATAAAATTTAAACAAGTATTTGTTGTCTGTGCAAAATCCTTTTCCTTTTTTCCTTTGGTTTCTAAAAGTATTATAGAAGAGTGTCTTTACCGATGATGACACAGTGAGTTTGGGTCAGTTAAAAAAATTTCCTTCTGATAAGCAAAGTCTTAACACGTTTGATAGGCATTATTTAACTTAGCCCACTGCTAATATCAATGTGAGCCTTTTTATATTCACAAATAATTCAGAAGTTAAAAAAAATCTAATACAGTGCTATAATTAAACTCTGTCCACTGGCATTACTTACGTGACTAATATTTCTCATAATTTATATCAATTCAAACAAAAGATAAATATTTTCTCATTCTAAAAATACAAAATAATTATCCAAGATACATTAAGTATGGGAAGAAAGTGATAATTTATTGTGATATAAAAAAGCAACAAAATTTACTTTTAGTACTTAAAATTTTAATACTTAGAAATTGTAATACCTAAATCCTTATAGGGCAAATTTAGATTCTGTAAATAGACACTTTGATTGCAAGAATGAATGTATAAAAGAGAAAGAAATAGTTAATGAAACTTCTACCTATTAGAAGCTTTTTGTAAATATTTTTGAATAGATATTGAAAACTATCACATGCCTCTGCTACTTAGATTTCACTAGATAAGGCCGGGCATGGTGGCTCGTGCTTGTAAGCTTCAGCCTATGAAGTGCCCGGGGCCAGGGATCGCGGTTCGAGTCCAGCCTGGGGCCCTTAGCGAGACCTAGTCCCAAAAAAATAGCTGGGCATGGTGGCGCGCGCCTGTCATCCCAGCTACCTGGGAAGCTGAGCCTGGGGATTGCTTGAGTCTGTGGTACCCCAGGCAACGAGAGCCTGCGGTTCCACAGGCAAAAATAGCAAGACCTAGTCTCAAAAAAAAAAAAAAAAAATTCACTGGATATACTTCCTTAAAAGTAATATATAATTTTATATGAAAAGACCAACATATGCTGGAATTTATATCTTTTGTAACTATAACACTATGGTGCAATTTTTAGATGAAAAATGAATTAAGGAAGATGTATTCGATGGCAACAAGAGCTAATTCAAGTGTATTTTCAAGACTACATCATTCAATACACCAACATACAGTAACTGCTTCTTTTCTACATTCTGATAGAGCCTTCATTCTACAGGAAAAACTTGCATATATTTATATTAGTTGAAAATGGGGGAAAATACTTTTTTTTAGAAACTACTATAGAACAACTAATTAATTCAACAGAATGGAATAGAAACATCTTGAATTCTTCCTAGGTAAAGTATTCCTCAAAAGCAGATCCATCATCTTCATCTAGGTATCCCCTAATATTTAGCCAATGCTAGTCATGTAAGTGCTCAGTAAGCACTCCTGAAAAAAAGGTATATTACAGGCTGTAATTAATTCTAGTGAAAAGAACTCTTAAAAAACCAGAATTTTGATTTCTAATTTTGTTAATAGCCTGGAAAAACCCTCTTAGAATCCTATCTTGAAAACTGAACCACCATGTTTACTCATTTTCTATCCATACTGAATCTTCTCTCCTCTCACTGAAGTAAAAATGTTTACATTATTCTACTTACCTACAGTTTCTGTCTGCTTTCGAAGCCAAGGAAAATACATTCCTTTACCTGAGAGCACACATTTTTCCAAATGATCATCCTCTGATGAGGGCCTTATCAGTTCTTCACTGAACTCACTCATACCTATTTCAAACTGAAAACATTAGTCACTTCTTGCACATCTCCCCCCACCTTTTTTTTTACATTTTGCATATCTCAATCCATAGGCATCTGAGTTATAAAGAAAAGCCATGTCAATTTAATAAATATCACTTGATCAACAAAATGTACACATGATAATTGTTTTAAAGCAAGACATCATGGTTTTAATTATGCCAGTCACAGTCTAAGAATGCATTAAAATGAGGATGCATTAAAAAAACAAACAGAAAATGAAGTCAACTATTACTGTTTCCAGAACATACAAAGATAAATAGGATACTGTCCTTTTAATTAAAAAAACTGCAAAATGATGCATGACAAAACAATATATGTTCAATAATAATTGTAGTAAATATTTATTAAGCCCTGAATATACACCAGACATATACACTATCTAATTTAGGAAAATTTAACTGTGAAATATGTATTATTTTATTCTATTTACATGTTGAAAAAAACCAAAGGGTTTAAAACTATGCTGCCTGGCCCAACACCACAAGAAAGTTGAGGTTCATATTCTAGAAACCAGAACATCAAATAACTTGGCACGAATAGAGTGCCTCCTCTTTGTGCAGGAGTGGCTAGCAAAGTGTAACTGACAAGCCAAGATGAATTAAGGCTCCAGACGCTTGGTGCCAGCCTCCGCAGTCCCCATCTACCACAGATGGTTAGATGTGCAAGGAAATCCCGACAGCATTGCTCCTTATCACCTCAAGTCTAGTTCCAGACACCTTCAAATTGTGTCTAGATTATGGAATTAGCTTTCTAACTAGTTTTCCTGCCTCAGCGTTTGCTCTTCCACATTACAGTGAGAAGTAGCCACTGAAAATCAAATTCTAAGGCGTGGAGTATGAGTTTGAAACAACAGTTGAATTTGCATCCGACCCACTTATATTTTAAGACGTCATTACAGAAAAAAGCTCTCCCGAAATTGTCAAAATAGACTGGCGTCAGGCGGTTGTCACAGAAACCAACACTTTTCCACCTTTCCTGCCTCAATCTCGGAACCAGGTTTCAGGAGACAAGATCAGAAAGAAAACACGGCTTAATTCTAGTAATTCCTGTCCAGTTCCACTTGGTGGATGATTGTGAACTGTATCTGCAACACTTACCTGCCTAAAGCCGGAGGAGATCTGCACGCTAAACAGGGTCCCAATTTCGAAACGCGGGGAAGGAGACACTGGAAGAGGAAACAACTGCGTTTGAGCATGCGCGATATTAGGTGTCGGGCGGTGCGAAAACTCAGCCCCGCCTCCAACTCCTCCTGCGGTGGAGGCATCGTTATCCGCGCCTCAGTCTCGGAAGTGACCCGGAAGTGACTTGGAAGTGACTGTGGACTAGGGACCCGACCTGAGTTTAGATTTTGATCCCAGAGGGTAAATGGGAGACTTTTATCGCAAATGGAGGGTAAGACGAGATGATGGCGGCTGGATGAGGGGAGCAGTCGAAAAAGCAGATTGTCTCTTTATCCGAGTGATTCACTGTGCGATGACCTTCCGGTTTCTGCTTGGGTCACGCCGGCTCTGCGCGAGCCTTGGAGGCGTAGCCGGTGACCCTGGACAGATACAGTTTGGGGCTTAGTCTTTCCATTGCTTCCTTGAGGTCCCTTTTCCTTTATTGAACCTTTAACTTTGAACTGGTTGCCTCCCCGCAATTTGAGCAAGAATATCTTTTTCTTTTTAGCGGGGGCGGTTTTGCGCCACTGTCTGAGGTCACTTTTCTGGAAGAACATTGACAAACATATATGAAATATAGATGGAAAAAAGGACGGTTAAATGTGAAATGAGGAACAGTTGAAAGGGTCTAGAGAGCATGGGAACACAATATGTACCTCCATTTTTGGGGAAGATTTATCTGTGAAAGGAAGGGCGGCTTTCCCTCCCCTTTTACCCCCCCCCCCAATAGCATCAGAGAACAGGACTGGACTGGGAGTGAAAATTAGAGAGTTGCGATTTAGCAGCTGCAAGAATTTTGCTTATAGCTTAGGCTTACACAGGCTTCCATAGGAATCTCTTTCCTCTATCTGAAAATGAATCAGGATCAGCAAATTGTAGATAGATATTGAAAGGTTTGGTAACTATGAACTGGAATTCCCTAAAATGCCACAAATACTTTGTTGTTGTCTTCACTAACATTAAGCATAGCTGTGCTCTAGGTGCTAACCAAGTTGCATTTACTCTTTCTTGTGACACAAGTCCCCCCTCTACCCCCCCAAAATCCGATGTGCCAACCTCTAAGGCAAGGCTAACTTGGATGATGTGGTTCAGGATGCTGTCACAAAATAATATAGCCATGATAGGGACTAGTTCTGACGACATTTTCTTGCTTTGAGATACAGTTTGATTCAAACCACTTAAAACTGAATATGATTAGAAATTCATATCCTCACAGTGGGGAATAAGTTTCTGATATCCCTAAATGTTCTTGGACAATGTAGTCGATAGTAGATAAAAGAAAGTTGGGGACTACTGTATATGCACTATTTACCTCCTCTATCACATGGTACAATTTTGATAGAAAATATTTTAGGGATAAATGAGTAAAAAGAATGTAACTATACTATATTACATCCAATAGCATAAACAGGGTTTTAAAATAACATTACAAAGATGCAAACGGCAATCAGAGGACTTTCTAGACTCTGAAAATAAAGAATAGAAAGATGTTTACGAATGTATTTTGCTAAATAATGATTTACACTTTTTAAAAGTTGCAAACTGATGCTATTATTTTCACAAACTATTATTCTATGAACCCTTTATTAGATGGTCTGCAATCACAAAGAATAAATTCAGAAATCAAAATAATTGGAAAGGTATCTTAATAGACTGTCTAAATTAATAATGAGAGCAAAATAAAAGGACTATGGCAAAAATAAAAGCCTAGAAAAAAATTCACATAATGGTGAGAATGTTTTTGAAATATAAAGTCAAATACTTGGACTTGGGTCTCTCCCTGGGCTCTAACTTCAGGAAAGACTATATCCTTAAAGTATCATTTTATTTGCTGAATTGGTTAACTAAACCACTTATGTAAAGTTCATTTTATTCTAGTGGAAAGAGGCCATCAGAGAAAAGAATCCCTGGAGGATGAAACACTACATGGAAAGGCCACATACTGTCAACAGTCAGCATCTTAGCTCCATACATAAAAGGTGGGCCTCCTTTAAAGGATTTTACACAAGTGTGTCTTGCAGATTAAATGTCTGGGGAAATGTTAGTTGTTTCTGTCTTGGTGTTACTCATTTTTGACATGTGTCTGCGTTTTCATCTCAGTCCTGGCATGTGTATGATTTTTTCTCTTGACTTGATTCTGGCTTCTCAAGTGTTCACGGTCCTAATGGGTTAGCTGCTCTCTGATTGCACTGGAAATTTAGTCTCTTTCAGCAGTGCATAATGTTTTGTACTACTTTTTAACCTCCCATGCAGCAAGTAAACGTGGGTAAACTTTGTGATGCTTTAGCTGGCACATATTTATGCTCCCTTCCAACACACCACACACACACTCACACTCTCTTTGTGATGCTTTAGCTGGCACATATTTATGCTCCCTTCCAACACACACACACACACACACACGCACACTCTTTGTGATGCTTTAGCTGGCACATATTTATCCTCCCTTCCCACACACACACACACACACACACACACACACACTCTCTCTCTCTCTCTCTCTCTCTCTTTGTGATGCTTTGGCTGGCACATATTTATCCTCCCTTCCAACACACACACACACACACACACACACACACAC
>PVHY01031660.1:0-12476 GCA_004024945.1 Uropsilus gracilis | reverse complement strand
GTGCAGAGGTTCTGTCCTGAGACTCAGCATCCAGTGAGTCATGGTTAGGATTGTGATGAACTTGGTCTGGATAAAATACATCTTTGTTCTTACTAACCTCTAACTCGATCATCGCATTTTCTTAAGCCACGCAGGTAGACAACAGATAAGTGTTAGAAGTCACAGATATGATAAAACTACACTGCAGTCCTTCCAGATGTATCAAAGAAGTCTGCTGTCTAAACCTGTCTTGAAATTAGTCACTTAGCACAACAATAAGCCTTGTTATTTAATGAGTTGATAATGCTGTATCTCCTGATAATGCTTTTGAGAAACTATTTTGATATTAATTAGGATTCTCCAGAAGAACAGAAACAATAGGATGCATCTGACATCTGTAACATAGAAGATTTTTTTCTAAGGAATTGGTTTCTGGGGTGATGGAGCCTAACCAGTCCTGAGTGTTCCCTGGAAGAACAGGAGGTGAAGGTCAAACAAACAAACAAAAAATTGTCTGGGGTGGAAAACCATCAGGCAGGAGGAATTTCTTCTTTTTTGGGAAAAGCTCTGCCTTTTGTACTCTTGAGACTTCTTAAAGTGAGTGAATGAAGTACATCCATGTCTGGGAGGGCAACCCACTTTACTCATTCAGTCAACTTAAATGTTAAATATGCAAATAAACCCTCTCAGTGTAATCTTTGACCAAATGTCGAGGTACCACATGGCCCAGTTAAGTTGACACTTACAATCAGCCATCACGAATCCAGCCCTTGTCAACTTGATGCTCCTACAACATAGACAAGGTCATAATTCTGCCCCCAATGATACAAGGCTGCAGCCTGTAACAAAAATGCACTCACTCCTTCCTCAGAAAAGCAGGAAAGTCTCTTAATTGATGGTAATACTGAGAGGCTCCCTAAGGGGTCAACCGTATTGCAGACATACTCTTCCCTGCCCCCACTGTGAGTAGCGTTCAGCATCCCTTGGGGAATAAGGGTCAACCTCAGTCAGCACAGTTATTGCTTCCTTCAGCTGCTCATGCAGAGGGACGAGGTCCCCAGTGTGGATACGCAGTGGCATTCCCTCCTGGGTCAATGGGGTCACTGTTACAGCTCCTGTTGGAGCCTCTACCCTTCAGGAAAAGACCACCAGGACTGCAAAGCATAAGGTCATGGGAATAGGAAGCAAAGGTTTGGCCTGTGGGTCACTAGAGGCAATTATGAGCAGTGTCATTCCCATTTCCAGCCTTCGAGTCCTAGTCCCAGGATCCTGGCCATGGGAAGTAATAGCACCACAAACCGCATGCTGTGTAGAGCATACACAGGTTTCTGGACAACCTGGCTTTGGCCCTACAAGGCATTACCACTTGACCGGTATTCTAGCTGAGTCTTTGAAACGCCATCCCATCTTCCTATCATATGAGTTGTTTCAGACTGGTGGGGAGCAGAGTACAAAGCCTGTGAGCTGAGGGTCTTGGCTACAGTTCATTGGTTCTAAAGTGAGGTGTTTGATCAGAAGTTGGGGTTATCATGACAGTGGACAAGGTGGTCTGAGGCTCATGGATGGTGGTTTGGATGGAATCATTACATGGAAAGATAAATGTGAGTCTCAAATGTTTTTTCCAATAAAAACAAAACATGCCCCTTCCATGATAGAAGGGCCCACAGTAGTCAACCTGACACCAAGTGACTGACAGATCACCCCAAGAAATGGTGCCATGTTAGGGATCAGCATTATTCTCTGCTACTGGCAGACTGGACACTTAACACTGATTATAATCATTGGTGCCAGGTTGGCCCCAATGAAAGCAAGTCCATGTTGCTGAGCCCATCATAACCTCCATCCTTTTCCACCCACTTCGAGTCCATCATGAGGAACCATTGGTGCTGAAGGGGTCGCTGGGGAAAGAGATAGACTTCTATCTGTGGAGTGGGTTATCCTATCTTCTTGGTTATTAACATCCTCTTCTGCTGAAGTCACTGCTTGGTGAACATTCTAATGGAATACGGATATCTTCATGATGCCTTTTTCCCATTCAGAGAGTTCTACCCATATCTCTTTTCTTGAATTTCCTTGCCACCAATTTTTCAATAGTGTTCCTTCCAAGTCCCTGCCCATGCAGCTGAAGTGTTGACTAAGCCCATGAATCAATGTATAATTGCACAACAGGCCATCTCTTTCCAAGCAAAGTGCCCAATCACTGGTACTGCTTAGGGTTCTGGTCACTGAGAGAGTTTCCCTTCAGTGATGTCCAGGGTTGCCCCAGAGAGAGCTGTCTACTACGGCCCACTTCTGCTTGGTGCTTGTACATTCTGCAGAGCTGTAAACTAAGCTGATGGTCAGCTGATGGTCAGGAGACCTCTATGAAGTTGTAGATATGGAATGGGAGAGAGAGGCAGCACCCAACAGTGACCACGGGGATTTGGATCACTTCTTCATGCAACTTGCTTCTGCCTTCAGGGTCTATTCAGGTCAAACCCTGTATAATATCACTTCCACTTGATTTTGAAATTCTGCTGTGAACACCTCATTTTATGACTTGGTGAGTCAGATAACATCTAGTTCATGAAGGGCAGCTCAGGTCACAGGGTAACTTGGTGGCCGATGGTACGTTTACTCTTTTGGAAGACCAGATAGCAACCTAAGAGCTCTTTCTCAAAAGGAGAGTAGTTATCCCCAGAGGATGCAAGACTTGGTTCAAAAATCACAGCCTGTGCTGTGATTTACCTGCAGGGGACCAGAAACACCAGCTGCAGCCCTGTGCACCACTAAGACTTCCAGCACTATTGATTCTACAGCATTTACATCACAGTCTGGACATGGAGTAGAGTCTCCTGTTGTTCTGGGACCCAAAACAAATAGGTCTTTGGTTCCTTGGGAAATAGTGTAGAGCAATACACTCAATAAGGAAGAAAAAATTCAGAAAGACCCAATAGGGCATGGTGCATCCTTTTTAGTATAGGAGGAGGGACCTGATAGAAGAGCAAATCCTTTACTTGAGAAGGACTATCTCAGCATGCCCTTCATCATTAAACTTTTAGAAACAATGAAAGAGAAAACCCCTAGATTTTTCTTGAATTTATGCCCAACCCTCTGCCATACAAATGTCTTACCAGTATCTTTAGAATTGTTGCCACTTCACACACCAGACCCAATGCACATGGCATTGTTAGTGTGATAACTTGTGGGAGAGAAAAGAGATCACGATCCCTGCAAACTAAATGATGAAGCATAGCTGGAGTGATGACACACCATTGAGGTAGGACAGTGAAGATTCATTGCCAGCTTTTCAAACTGAAAGCAAACTCTTTTGATTCATCTTTACTAACAGGTTTCAAGAAAAAACATTGACTGGATCAATATCTATGCACCAGGTCCCAGGCTATATGCTCATTTGCGTAAGCAAGAAATCACATCTGTGTAACAGCTGCCATGAGATCCCCACCTGGTTAAGCACACATAAGCGCATTGTCATCTGTCTTTGCCAAGGTCAGATGAATGGGGATGTGGTGGGACATCACTGTGCCTTTCAAGTCTTGATGGTGGCACTAGATATGGTCCCTCCAGAAATCCAGTATTGGTTCTCCTGAGAATCAGAGTCCTCATGGATGTCTCTTTAAGGTAGTCGGCCAAAAGTCTGTCTATCCAGAAAGGAGAAGAGGCAAACAAGACTTTCTCCATCACAGGGGTTCCACCATGGTTAGAATTTATGAATTGAGCATGCATCTGTCTCCTCATTGCCTCTAACTCAAATGTAGTATTTTCTTTAATAATAAATATAGACACCTAGCAGCAGCGCTAAAATATCTATAACTCTCACCAATAGAAGCACAGCCATTTTCAAATCACATCAAGGTATCAAAATATTGTCCATGCTCATCACAACAATGTAAAATTAGAGATACTCATCCATGCAACAAGTCTTGTTATTTAATGAGTCAATAAAGAAACACAATTTACTATTCACAAGTATTTTAGAATCTGCTTTGGCACTAGAGTTCAACATAATTGTATTTATCAGAGTAAATCCTTGGTAAAATACAGATGTGTTTTTTCCTTGATCACCCCCATAGTTTATTTTGGTATGAGGCAGCATCTTTCCTATTTCATGCCTCATTTGATAATCTGTAATAATCTTCCACAACACTAATAATATACAATTTTATTTTAATTTTTCCTTTCACCCAGCTATTCCCCAAATTATTTTGGATCTGAGACATAACAATTCTATGAAAATGCCTACATCTTCTCACTTCTTCTGCCCCTATCGATTGATTGAATCTGGTTCTATCAAAAGAATTGTATTATCTGTTTTTGCATTCCAGTCAGGAACCTTAGTGCAATCACAGAGTTTTAAGAAAAGGAGAACAAGGAAGAATTTTCCATCAGAGGTGATAAAAGAAGATATTTTTCCTAGTCCCTTAGTTTCTGAGGCTTTTTATTGAATGTCAGGAGTAATATCGGCTTATATAGGACTTCAAGGAATGGATGTGACATGGAGATTAGTCAAGGAGCTTATTGGAGCAGGAGAAATGAGCATGTGTGAAGGGACACAGAACAGTGAGCTCTCCAACACTAGAGAAGATGGCATCATGGATGACGTTATCTTTAAACCTGGTCTGCACGAAAGAACATGAATTGCAGACTAGAGAAGGATAAAGGAGGAGTGTTTCCAAAAAGGACAAGGTAAAAGGTGACAACATAACAATCAGAGGAAGTAAAAAAAAAAAGGTGAAGGAGCTGTAGTTTTGGGGAGGAAAATGGGAGAAATGTGCTCCTGGAAAGAGAGCATGCTTTGGAGACTGGACCTTGGATTTCTCAACAGGAAATGGAAAGATATTAGTAACTGTGAGCTAGAGAAGAGCACTGTCAGCTACAAACATGAGGAAGATGACTCAGACGATACATTCAAGGGGAATAATGATCCTGGGTCATGATCTCAGCTGGATTCAGAGGAAAAGAAGGGAAAGGTTCAAAGGTAAGGTGTCTTTTAAATTTCTTGCTTCAATGAGAGGTTTGGTGACATCTTCAATAGGCGGGAGGACAAGTTGTTGGAGAAAAGTGAAGATCTGGTGCTCAAGAGTGATACTGAGTCTGGGAAAATGAATGTGTGAGTCACCCCCATGGAAGTGGTAGTTAAAGTGATGGGAATGAACGAGGCTTCCTAGGAGAGTGTCTAGACTTGAGATGTGAAGGACTTTGAGGACAAAACTCTGGGGAGAGTGAATGGGAAAGATGAGAGCCAAGAAAGATGAGTCAGAGAGGGAAGCTTAAGGGGAAGAGTCGAGCGTCCTTTGGAGAATCAAGAAACACCATATGAGGCAAGCTCGGGACAGGGGGTGGGTGGGGAGGACTTCAGTAGGAATCACCAAAGCAAGGGCAGAGGCTAAGGTCAGGGGTGACTACCCTTGAGGTGAGGTGACATTGTTCTCATGGGAATCACATCTGGAGCTGTATTCATCTGTTGGGGCACTAACAGATTTCCGGACGCTGGGTGGTTTGAAGAGCAGACATTCACTTCTCAGTTCTGGAAGTGGCACGATCAAGACCAAGGTGTTGGCAGGTCTGGTTTCTCCTGTGGCCTCTCTCCTTCCCTGGCAGACACATGACTGCCTTCTTTGTCTGCACGTGGTTAAGTCTCTGTGCTTGCACACCCCACTCTCTTTTTCTAAGCATACAGGTCCCACTGGAATAGCACATCCTCATGACCTTCATGAACATCCCTCGCCTTCTTTGAGGCCCTCTGTCTTGCTATGACCACACAGGGGCTTTAGATTTCAATAGATGAGTATCGGGAGAGACATCACACAGCCCATCACAATATAGGAGATCTTGTTGAAAAGATTCAGTACCTCAGAGTTAGAGAGTGAATCTGTGTGTCCGGAAAGATGGTTAATAGGAAGCATGTATGGCTTTGAAGGACACCTGCTTGGAAGACATGTCGCTGGCTTTCGGCAGCTCACAGTCCAATGGGAAGGTTCAGTATCCCCTCTTTCCAGGATGGGCAACAAGGGATCCTCCAAGGTGTTCTCTGGTTTCAGTAGTGCTGACAGCTGCTTCTTGAGGCTGTGGTACATTCAGGGCCAGAGAGGGAACCTGTACTCAGGGTGCAGTTTGTAGACATCTCCTCGGGTAAGTCAGGCCGATCCATAGTCTTAGGTCGGTACCACGGAGTCCTCGGTCATCCCAGAAGCCATTTCTCTGGGACACCCTTCCTGGCCACTGCGTCTGCTGGGTTGGCCATAGCAGGGTGGGTGCTGAACAGCTGAGATCATTGTTTAGCACGGTCAGATGGCCAGAAGCGCAGAGGGAAGGGGCCTCTCATGCCCAGCTAGACTTTCTCTAGAAGTTATGCTTTATTTATTCCCCAAACCACCAGTGGTCCCTGAGGTCCCACTCACTACCCACTAAGCAGCGTGCCCTTCGAAAAGTAGACAGGATTGAATGTAGTTCGAGGGCAGAGCTTCGTTGCTTCAAAGTCTCCAGCACAGTCCCAAAGCCCTTCGAATAAACCGGGGTCATTGCTGCAACCCGTTCTGGCCACGGCCTACACTTCCCTGTAGAAGGAGACTTGGGCTCATTCACCACCGAGGGGCCAATGCCCCAGAGCCAGGCCACACTCCACAGAGCTGGCGTGTAGGCTAAGGCCGGGAAAGGCTGGCCTCCGCTGAGACATGGAGAGGGCATCGGGGTCTGGCAGTGTGGAGCCCTCACCCTCTCTCAATACTGGCAGGAAAACTCTTGAGTTGGGTTTTCAAGCAGCCTGAATCCCTATGGGCCTCACCCACCTAACCTCAGGAGGGGCTCCCCAAGGAAGGTCACTGGATCTGAAGGGTTTAAAGTCACTGAGGCAACGACAGGTGCTGGGATGTCCTTGCTGCGGCCGCACAGCTCCCTCTTTTTTTTTTTTTTTGAGACCAGGTCTCACTATTTTTCCCCGTGGAACCACAGGCTCTCATTGCCCAGGGTACCACGGACTCAAGCCATCCCCAGCCTCAGCTTCCCAGGTAGCTGGGATTACAGATGTGTGCCACCACGCCCAGCTATATAATTTTTGGAACTAGGTCTCGCTACATGCCCCCAGTGGGACTCGAACCATGATCCCTGGCCCTGGCCGTGGTTTCCTAGGCTGCCGCTTACAGGCATGCGCCACCATGCCCAACAATTTTGGGGGGGGGGAACTAGGTCTCGTTATGTGCCCCCGGCGGCACTCGAATCATGATCCCTGGCCGCAACTTCCTATGCTGCTGCTTATAGGCATGCGCCACCGTGCCTGGCCACAGCCTCTTGCTTAACTTTTCATCCCGGGGACTTTCTTCAGGCACACGAGGCTAGGCCACAAGGACAGTCACCTCCAACTCTCCACTCAAGAACGAGCCTCAAAACTGCTTGCCGGCCTTAGGCCAGCCCCATCTCTTCCCAGTAGCGCGGGCACCTGCTCTCCAGCGTGTCTGCATGCAGTGGCCTGGGGTCCCCACCACGGGCCATCAGGGCTGGTCAAGGGATTTCTGCTAGAACATCAACGCAACTAAGATTAAAGCAAGCCTCTGCAGAGGGAGAGTTTGGGAATGGAGAAGCAGCCAGAAACTCTTCAACGTGTTCTACGTCAACTTACAGTCCCTCCCCCCCCCAACAGGAAGGGGTGAGGGGGTCGATTTAATCCACAGACAATGGAGATGCCTCAGCGTGGTGCATGAACTCTTCCATAAAGTAACGTCAGAACCCACTCATCTTCAGGACTGCTGACTTCCTGTCAACACCAGTTTTCTATTGCTTTTTTCTCTTTTTCCCCTTTTATTTTGTTCTTCTTATTAAAAAAAAAAATCTGCAGAGAGTTCTCCCTAGGGAAAAAGTAGAAACAGCTTTTCCTGGAAGCGCTCATGTTGGCCTCATTTACCTTTTGCATAACAAAAGCCCAGACTGTAATTCTGAATGGCTGTTTTGTATGATTGAACCAGGTGTCCTGCTTGGAGAGACCGAACATTCGAAATCAGAAAAATGCCAATTTGCTCTGTTTCAAAACACTTTGTTTTAATCGCTGCCAAAGCCTCAGGGCAAAATGCTATAATCTATTTTCGGTTCTAACTTCTCAGTTGGCTTGGCCTTGTTTTTTTTTTTTGGTTTTTTTTTTTTTTTTTTTAATTTATTAACATGCCAAAATGACAGTATCGCTTATTAACCTTATTGATCCTGGAAGAATTTTATTAACTACAGAACATATTCATTATCTCCAATTGATACTAGTTTTTTCTTGGCAAGAAAACATCAACGTCCTAAAGGATGAAAACGGATTTCTAAATAAATAGAAAACATGCTGACTCAAATACCTCAGTGATGAATCTCTTTATAGATTAAAGGATTAGATCACAGTCTGTCAAACTGAGAAAGGTAGGATGTTGACATACTTGATAAAGGCACGTTTTCAATTTGGAAAGGGCGCGGGACACTTGATTGCTGCTGGAAATGGGTTACTCTGCTCCATCCAATCCCTGGTTCAGATGCTGGCGAGGCTCTTACAAAGAAGGGTGTCAAAGCCAAATGGTGGTCTGGGGGGATCTCTGACTCCCAAATGGCGAAAGCCTTGTTCTACCTGCACAAGATTCATTCATTCACTGAATAATTTCTGAGCATTTATTCTGTACCGGGGCTACCCATGGATGCTGATTTGGCAGAGTGAACATATGTATATATATAGATATAGATATAGATATAGATATAGATATAGATATAGATATAGATATAGATAGATAGATAGATATATGTTTATATATATCTATATATATAAACATATATATATATATGTTTGTGCTAACATACTACAAAGCACTGTGGGGGGTTCCCATAATCCTTGTCATAATGCTTATTCATCCTAGATCTGTGATTTATTTCCCAAAAGGAGAAACTCAAGATCTGAGAAGGAAAGAATAGGTCTTCAAAAACTGTGGAAATAAATTCTAACTCTTAACAAAATGGAGATCAGCAAATGATTTTAAGTCCTTGCCTCTGAAGAGCTTCTGTTATGAAATACCCTGACTTCATTCATCAGGTTGGTATCATGAGTGAAATGAAGACATTGTGTACTGTGCAGGAACTTCACTGGTGGGAATGTAAAATGGTACAGATGCTGTGGAAAGCAATTTGGCACTTTCTCAAAGCTAAAATTACCTCATGAGTCAGCAATTCCATTCTATGTGTGTATCAAAAGACTTGAAAACTGGTCCTCAAACAAATGCATGTAAGTGCATGTTCATAGCAGAACAATTCATAGTAGTCAAGAGGTGGACACAGCCCAAATGTCTATCAACGTTGAATGCATGAATGAATGTGGTCCATCTAGAGAGTGGAATATTACCCAGCCATCAAAAGGAAATTGATGTACTAATAGATGCTACAGCAGGGACATATCTCAAAAACATTATGCTAAGTGAAAGACAGCAGACACAAAAGATCACACATTGTGTTATTACATTTATATAAACTATCCAGAATAGGTAAACCCACAGAAACAAAAAGCCCATTAGTGGGGAACATTGTTTAATGAACACAGTATCCATTTGGGGTGATGATATATTTTGGAACTAGATATACATTGTGCTAGCTGTGCTGTCTCTGAAATGTGGACTTGTTAAGCAGTCAATTCTTTGTTGTAAATTTTATCTCTGTAAAAAGGACAAAAAAAAGACAAATACTCCCCCCCCCCATGAACTATATAGATGAAAATACTCTATATGTTTTTCTCAGTGACTTTCCCAGTTTCTCTCAGGTGGTTGGAAGTTGTATGGGTAAGAAACTATGTATAGAAAACAGAAATGGAAATTTCTAACGGCTCTTATGTCGTCTTTTCTCTGAAATCTTCACCCACCATTTTAAGCCAATCATGACAGGTGTTAGATTAATTAATCTTCCCTGAAGCTGGGAGTGGGGCAAATTCCCCAAAGATGACAACTAGTGTGTGTGTGTGGGGG
This sequence comes from Uropsilus gracilis, assembly GCA_004024945.1. Taxonomy (NCBI): domain Eukaryota; kingdom Metazoa; phylum Chordata; class Mammalia; order Eulipotyphla; family Talpidae; genus Uropsilus; species Uropsilus gracilis. Next base: position 2,532 of record PVHY01031660.1, on the reverse strand, counting down.
GGTGTGTATCGACACTAAGGAGAACCAGGGTCTTTGTAGAAAACTAGAGCAGAAGGAGGTCACTACTTATAGACAACCTTTTGGAGATGAGTGACCTTATGGTCAATATGGATTGGTCCAGGCCTGTGACTGTACTCTGCTATGGCAAGAGTGGAGTCTCCCCACAGAGATTTGGATGTATGCTAAAAAGCTGAAGGACCATCAAGAAAGAGATGAAAGAACCACTAACATTGCTGTGTGTTTCTATAAAATGGAGTGGCTGTTTTAAGAAGTCCTCATGTTTGGAGACAGTGTCCCTGGTGACAGAGTGGAAGGGTGAGTTAAGGAGGCAGCAGCAGGGAGACAAATGAGGCCCTGAGAGACAATGATCTGGATAGTGTCTTGATTCACAGCTTCCACCATGGGGGTGACCTTGAATTAGCCTGGATGTATCTTGGATAACCTGGAGGGCCTCTGAGCTTCAGTTTTCTCTGTGAATCAAAGACAGCAGTATCTTCTTCCCCCAAAGTTAAAAGATTTATAACCCACAGTGGAAAGAAATACTTCATGAATCATGGTAGATATAAAGAACATTGATTAAATTATCTTGATGGTCATACCAGATGCACTTGACTTGCACATGGATTTTATAATAAATTTTTATTTATAAAATTTTATCATCTATAAAAGTTTTAAATTGATTTATTAGTTTATAATCTTTAAAATTTACAAAATTTCAATTGTACAATTTTATTTTATTTTATTTATAAATTTTATGATACATGCTATTGTACAATGTGTCTTATGAAGACGGGGGTCTGAAGCAGTTCATGAAAACTGAAGGAAGGAAGGAAAGGATTAAAATGCTTGAATGCCCCCACACCCAGTGTAATTGGAAGCGGAGTTTCTGATTGGCCTGTGAGCTCCACAAATTCCCCCAAATGGAGCAGCTCCATGGTTCCCAGCCCCATCCCACCGGCACCTCACCTTCTTGAAAAATTTCCAACACCTCCACCGTAGACCTATCTTCAAACCATGTGTTAGGAGACTTATTTCTTGGTTCCTTATTGTCAGGAGAAGATACATAACTTTCAAGGCCCAGCACAAAATTGAGATTCCTTCTTAGAAACAAGGAAAATCTAAACATGGTGATAGGGGAGCCTTAGCCCTGTATAGACTTCTAAGCACAGGCCACTTTGGATTGTCCAGGTCTCAACTCCAATCATTCACATTCCCATTGTAGGGTTGGGTTCTTCTAGAGCAAACCCTCAGTACTTCCCTCAGACCCACCTGTTGCACTGTCAGGGCGGGTAGGTAAGTCAGAAAGTGGGAGTATCATCATTTGCCAGTCCCATGATGGCAAGTTGTGTTTAGGCTGCTGGGCACCCTTAGGAGAGTTGCCCTGAACCCAACCCAAGTGACCCCAGCAGTGAAGAAATGACATTGTTTGATCACAGTGATGACGCTTGTTGATAGGGGACACTCAAGGGGACATAGCCTATTCTGTGTATGTGTGTGCGTGTGTGTGGGGGGGTGCCCATGGTTACAGAACACTCTTCGCCAAGGAAACCATCAACATGGCTTCAAGGAGGCATAGGAGAGGCAGAAGTGACAAGGCTGGATCACAGATGACATCTGTTCCACAGAGGAATAGCAACGCATAATCCAGACAGGAATTCTCTGAGAGGGACACACACTCTGGTCGGGGTATCCGTGCTTATTTGGTTTTCAAACTTGAAGTAACACCATCCCACTAAGTAATGTATAACCTCATTCTTGCCGGGCGCGGTGGCTTGTGCCTGTAAGCTTCAGTCTATGAAGTAGCTGTTAGGGATCACAGTTTGAGTACCACTCAGGGCAACACAGCAAGACCTACTCCCAAAAAGTAACTGGGCGTGGTGGTGCACGCCTGTAATCCCGGCTACCTGGGAAGCTGAGGCTGAGGATTGCTTGAGTCTGTGGTACCCCAGGCAATGTGAACATATGGTTCCATGGGCAAATAGCGAGACCTAGTCTCCAAAAAAAAAATATATATAATAATAATAATAATAATCTCATCCTTCTGGAGAGTGGCTTCCCCAATTGAGTGTCCAGTCTCTGAGGCTCTCAGACTGGGTAAGATGCTGCTCCAGGTTTCTTTTACTTTTCCTTGACTGACAAGTCATCTTCTCTGTGTGTATCTTCACATCGTCTGTCTTTCCTCCATGTCTATCTGTGTCCAAATTTCCCCTTTTTATGAAGATACCAGCCATATTGGACCCCAACTTACCCCAATATCCTCATTTGACATGATCACCTCTGCTAACAGCCTTTCCCTAAATTCAGCCCCAGTCTAAAGTCCTGGAAATGAGGACACCAATCTATCTTTTCTACAGGAAAATCATTCAATCTACAACAAGACCAAAGGAGAAAAACCACCAACTCCATCTCCCAAGGCTTCCCTTAGGGGATAAACACCTAACCAGAAATTGCACACCAGCTTTGTTTAGAACAGTTCTCCCATAAAAACAACCACTGCAATGTTTCATTTCACTCACTCACATTAAAGAGCAG
>PVHY01031659.1:0-12473 GCA_004024945.1 Uropsilus gracilis | reverse complement strand
CATATCCCCCCTCTGTATTCCCCCTCCAGTCACTCCATCTCCCATTTTTCTGCAATTTGTTGGTTGGTTAAGTTGATGTTCAGTTGTTGGTTGTTTGGCCTGTTGTTCTCTTCTGATATTTGGTAAATGTGTGTGTGTGTGTGTGTGTGTGTGTGTGTGTGTTTTACCCCGGGGGCTTTCCCACTTCACTAACATTTGTTAACTATCCTGATCTTTTGTGCTCTTCAACTCCCCTACCTTCTCCCCCCTCCTCTCTCGCTCCATGGTTCAGTCCCATTGGTTGTTTTCATTTTTTCTTACTTGTTTGTTTGTTTTTCCCTATATCTGTCATATAAGTGAAACCATCCTGTACTTCTCTTTTTCTTTTTGACTTATTTCTGCTAATATGAGTCTTTCTAGTTCCATCCAGGTTGCTGCAAATGACATGTGTTTGTCCTCCTTGATGGATGCGTAGTATTCCATTGTGTATATGTAACACATCTTTTTTTAGCCAATCATCTGTTTTGGGGCATTTGGTTTGTTTCCAATTCTTTGCAACTGTAAACAGGGCTACAATGAACGTGGGCGTACATGTGTCCTTTGAATTAATGCCTTCATGTCCTCTGGATAGATTCCTAGTAGTGGGATTGCTGGGTCGAATGGTAAGTCCACTTTCAATTGTTTGAGGGTCTTCCACACAGTCTTCCATAGTGGCTGGACCAGTTTGCACTCCCACCAGCAGTGTAAGAGAGTTCCTTTTCCTCCACATCCGTGCCAACATTTGTTGTTGTCTGTTTTATTTATGTGGGCCATTCTTACTGGTGTAAGATGGTATCTCAGTGTAGTTTTAATTTGCATTTCCCTGATTATTAGTGATGTGGAACATTTTTTCATATGCCTGTTAGCCATCTGTATCTCCTCTTTGGTCAAGTGTCTTTTTAGTTCTCCCCATTTTTTGATTGGATTTTTTGCATTGTTTTTGTTGAGCTGTAAGAGCTCTTTGTGGATCTTTGTTATCAGACCCTTGTCATTTGTCTGGAGGGCAAAAATTTTCTCCCAGTTGGTTGGGTTTCTTTTTGTTTTGTTGATTGTCTCTTTTGCTGAACAGAAACTTTTTAGTTTTATATAGTCCCAGCTGTTTATGTTTTCCTTCATTTTTTTGCTGACCATAGTTGTTTCCCCAAACGGATTTCTGAGGTGAAATTCATGAAGGGTTTTGCCCAGGTTTTCTTCTATGTATTTTATGGTTGCATGTCTCACTTCCAGGTCCTTTATCCATTTTGAGTTAATTTTTGTACAGGGTATGAGGGTGTTATCCTGGTCCATTTTTTTACAAGTTTTGATCCAGTTTTCCCAGCACCATTTACTGAAGAGGCTATGCTTTTTCCAGGGTATGTTTTTTGCCCCTTTGTCAAAGATTAATTGACTGTATATGTGTGGTTTTATTTCTGGATATTCAATTCTGATCCATTGGTCTGTTTGTCTGTTTTTGTACCAGTACCATGCTGTTCTAAGTATTATGGCTTTGTAGTGCAGTTTGAAGTCTGGAATAGTAATACCTCTGTTCTCTCTTCTGTTTGTCAAAAGGGTTTTGGCTATTTGGGGTCTTTTGTTGTTCCATATGAATTTTAGTAATTTTTGTTCTATCTCTTTAAAATATGTCATTGGGATCTTTATTGGAATTGCATTGAATCTTTAGATGGCCTTTGGTAGTATAGCCATTTTGATAATGTTGATTTTTCTGATCCATGAACAGGGAATGTCTTTCCATGTTTTTACATCATCTATTTCTTTTAAGAATATTTTATAGTGTTTTTTTTGTATAGGTCTTTTACATCTTTTGTTAGGTTAATTCCCAAGTATTTGATTTTCTTTGGTGCAATGATAAATGGGGTGTTTTTTCTAATTTCTTCTGCTGCTGGTTGATTCTTTGCATATATGAATACAATTTTTGATTTTTGTGTGTTGATTTTTGTGTGTTGATTTTGTATCCAGCTACCTTAACAAATCGGTTTGTTATTTCAATCAGTTTTTCTGGGTTTTCTACATAGAGATCATGTCATCTGCGTATAATGATAACTTTATTTCTTCATTCCCTATTCGGATTCCTTTTATATTTTTCTCTTGTCTTATTGCCCTAGCTAGGACTTCCAGAACTATGTTGAAAAGGAGTGGAGAGAGTGGGCATCCTTGCCTGGTTCTGGACCTTAATTGGAATGGTTTCAGTTTTTCCCCATTGAGGATGATATTTGCTGTGGGTCTGTCATATATAGTTTTATTATGTTTAGGTATCATGATGTATTTTAAAGCATTAAATCAAATTTTAGATTTTCTAGATACATTTTTTTTTCATTGAAAAACTCTGGAGATTGTTGACAGATCCTTTTAGATGAATATTGAAGCCAACGACAGTAGCAAAGGAAAGGATGATGATTAATAACTTGGCATGGTTTTCTTCCTTTGTCCAGTGGTACAGAGTGCAGGTTGGGGTTAACCCATTTGAAGAGATATTTGTTTAATACTTTTTATAGCCTGACACCATGCTATTCTCTGAGAATTTAGGAAACAGAAAATTTTCTGACTTCACTTAATTTATTCATTTTATATTCACCCCAATTAAAACACTCAGAACACAATAACCAAGTGGTTCAAGAGTCTGAAAAATTGAGTAGTGTTTCTTCATATCATCTCATACCTACAGTTATGATTTTCATGTTTTCCTACTGTCTTAGAAAGGGTAGCATGAAATATCTGTTTCATAGCCATGAGTAAATGAATGAATGCTCAAATGCAGGGCAGTTTTAGAACAATTTTATTTGTAGTGCACTTTATTGTTTATACTTACAATGCAATGTGTGTGAAGGATCCAGTGATAGTAAAGTCATTTCTTACAGATAGCAACCATATTGGCCTCATTAAGGAATCTAAAGGGCATCTACCCAGGGAAGAAAGGACCCAAGAAGCTTTATCTGATATAGTCTCCAATGCTCACCTTCTTTCTGTTAACAGTGTGTTTGATTTTCCAGATAAGATTTTTCTGTTGTCACTGGTTTTAAAAGTAGCTTCAAACAGGGTGAGGAACGAGACAGAATTGTAATTTGTAACACTTTGTTAGCCAGAACATAATGGCATGCACATCTCCTGCTAAGTCTTCTGTATCATTGCCCATCATGTATATTCTAGAAGTTCCATAAATAGTGGCAAATGTATCAACAAATATAAGGAAGATTTAAAAAAAATTGTTTTAATTAAGCCATTTTTTTTCTGGGCACACAGGTATATAGGAGTTATCACTTGGAAATCTCAGGAGAATCTGCCTTAGTAAAGAAATAGCAGTTCTAGGAAAATCTATAAATTGCTTCAACAGCAGGAGATGATGCCTTTTTATTGAGCATATTGTTTCATGAGTCTCCATCGTGCCACTTAAGTCCTCTGGATGGAAGATTTGTTCCCCTGTTAGTGTAAGAAAGTTAACGTACTGCTAAGTGCTGTGCATAGCGATAGAAGTCTATTAATAATACATATGTGGAGTTTGGCTAGCAAAGCCATCTGCTGAAGAGCAAAGAGCTTTGCACTTCAGAGTAGCTTTCCATAATCAATAGTCCCACTCTATTCAATAAAAAATTACTAGAGCATAAAATGTATAAAGCTTGATCGGTTCCCTTTATTTTGGTAGTCTGTTCAGCAAAAAATGACAAGTTAATTCTTTTCTAAATGCATTTAGAACTTTAAAAGGACAACAGACATTATCATAAATTAGTCATGCTGCAGTACACTGATTTTTAATATACACACATTTAATTTGAATACCTTGCACTAGGGTTTCAATTCCAAGTGTGTTTGCAAATCTATATGTGCTTAGTCAAAACATGACCATTAACTTATGCAATTATTCTTTCAATCTGTCATCATTAAATTACTTAAGATTCTAGTCCATGTTGCTTTGCTTTAAATCTACAACTTTAGAAGGAGAAAAGAAATCTACACTTTATAAGCAATGCTAAGCCTTATGAAAATGACAAAGCATATATTCAAAAGGGTAGAGGTTGCTGTAAAACTCTGATGTTCCAACCATCCCATTGCCATTAGAATCACTTTATGTCACATTAGTGGGCTGGAGGTCTTTTAAAAATAGTTGCTGAATGTGCCTACTTTCTAATTTTGTCTCTGCTAATTTAGGCTGTCTCTATTCATTGCTTCACAACAATGAATTAATTCCTTATTCCTTCTACCCTCCTCCCTTCAATTTGGAGAATAGTTTGATTACAGGATTTTTTTGGCTAGACAATATTACTCTCAGGAAGACAAGCTGATGACCTGGGTTGATTGGATTTCAGGGTCTTGAATAGGCTCTCCTAATCCAGACTGTCACTTCTGTCTCTTAATGGGGAGATGCATTTCCATTGTTAGAAGATCTTTTATTTTGACTTAATATTGGTTTCCTCTTTAAAGCTGCATATATCTCCTTAAAATGATAGCACATTTAATATTAACTTTTCATGCTTCATGCAGATACATATATTGGCTGTTTCTTAAGCATAGACTTAAATTAGGGGGAACATATGAAAAAATTGGACAATGAGTTTCAGGTGCAGGAAAATGATTTATAAAGCAGATTCTAGAAAGTCAATGAAGAAAAGCTGGAATTTTATAGTGTAATACACAGCTGCCTGATATTTGGGTTTTGCTCCTCTTTTATGGATTTTCTAATCTAAGAATTTAACATCAAGATATTGAATTTTAATACTTAAAGCACTTTCTTCTCTCATCTATGTCTAATCTGTTAGAGATTTGATTACCCCTTCTCAGTATATCCAGAATCTGATCACTTCTCACCACATTCACTGTAACTGCCCCGACTACTATACATTCTCCTAAAGCAGGGAATGCCTCCAAATCTGTCTCCCACCTTTTTGCTCCTCCCTAGTCTTGTGACTGCTGAATCTGTTCATAGTAGCCAAGTTGATCCTTTCAGATTTAAACCACATATTATTGTTCCCCTCAAAACTTTTCACTCATTTCCTAGTATGATTTTGATACTGCTGATTCTAATCTCCAAGGCTCTCTACAACCTGATCCCTGAATATCCCAATTTCCTGTTAGCCTTGACCCACATTTCCCCAGAGCACTGACTTCTGTGCTTTCCTAGAAAATGCCAAGTGCTCTTCTTCCCTGGGAACTTTTAAAATCCTCTTTTCTTTGCTTAGGATGCTCCTTATGTCTTCTCATCCTTATTCAGGACTTTGAGGACTTCTTGGTCCTGGCATTAAATAGCTCTCATCTGTACCTCCTTTCTCCAGGTTACCCAATTCCATGTAGTATAATGATGCATTTCTGTGTGCCTGCCCTACCTTTCCAATCTGAGCTTAATTTTGTTCCTACTATGCATTTCTGTTATCTGAAATCATGTTTGGCACATAGTTGGAGCTTAAGAGTATTTTCTGAAAGAAAGGATGAATAGATGAATGTTGAATAAGTGATTGGCTGATTGGCTTACTGTTTGGGCAGACATTTCTTTTTCCAGTGAGTACTGTTTTACCTCCTTTCAGTTTCCTATAGCTCATACATATGTTGATTAAAATGTTCTTGCACAAATTGTTTCCCCTGTGTATCCATACTTGAGTTATCAGCAGTCTCAGGGTCAGGGTTTCAGAGTGGCTGAGTATGCATTCTCTAGGACTAAGGATAGCAGAGTTGTTTTCATGTGAATGGACATGGTAGATTTACCCAAGTTTCGCAATGACCAAGGAGCAATGTGGGAAAACTGGACTTTGCAAGGGGATTCCTCTTCAAAGAGTTATTTTCTACACCCTCTAGTGCATTAGAGAAGATGTTTTTTCACACTTAGATATTTCATTATTTGGCTTATAATTATGTCTCTAATTTTCAATTATCCTCTGAAACTATTGAAATTTACCCAATGTGACCACAGTATTCTTATTATAAAGTGATTGGCTATAACATATCTTCAGATTACATTTGTGTATGAGTTGATTGAAAAATTACTATGGCCATGTTATTGGTCAGATGGCACTGACTCTGTGAGCAGAAGAGGACTATTTTTTTCCCTTTAGTCCAGAATAGACTTCATCAGGTGAAGACAAACAGTTGATTGCTATCATAATGTCTAAGCAGGAACTTCTTTTGTACACTAAACACTAAACTTGCTTTCTGTACTGTCTTTTTTTTTTTTTTTTAAAGACTAGTTGTCACTATTTTTGCCTGTAGAACCGCAGGCTCATGTTGCCCGGGGTACCACAGACTCAACCAATCCCCAGCCTCAACTTCCTAGGTAGCTGGGATTACAGGCATGCACCACCACGCCTAGCTATTCTTTTGGGAACAGGTCTTGCTACATGCCCTCAGCAGGACTCCAACTGTGATCTCTGGCCCTGGCCATGGCTCCCTAAGCTGCCGCTTACAGACATGCACCACCATGCCTGACCCTAGAGTGCTATTTTCTTAAGAATCAGATAAACCTGATGTTGAATTCTGCTCTTCCACAAATTTTTACAGTCCGAAAAGATTAATTCCTTTTTAAGCTGTTTCTCCCATGTATAAAAAGAGGAAAAAATATTTTCTTCATAGAGTTGTTGGGAGAATTCAATGGAATAATGCACTTCAATGTGCTAGGGCATTGCCTGGCACAGAGCAAGCAAGGAGAAAATACCATTTGTTATTGGGGGGGGGGTGTGAGAAGGAATGGTATGTTACAATATTCTAGTAATGCAAATATTACTTTGTCTATTCTGTTACTCAGCAAATTTGACAAAAGCAAATGGATCCTGCACAGTCAGTTGGCAAAGGATTCTAAGGATCAACTCATTTCTTCATTCCATGACTTTCTAGGGCACTTAGGGCATTTCTACAATCAATTTCAGTGTGTTACTCACCCCTAGAATGCAGGACTCTGGCCTTTGAGAATCTCCTTATTTACCTTTTAAACTGGAGGACAAAATGAGGATTTGTTGAAAGACTTCCACTTTGGGAAAGGAATTAAAAAATGCCTGGTCTTTGACCTGGCTGAGCCATTAGAGAGAGTCAATCAGGAAGTGGAGTTTTCCTGAGGCTGGAGAACTATCACCGCCTTGACTTCTAAAGGAGAAGACCGGTAACATTTAGCCGAATGAACTCCTTTGATTTCTTATTCTGTCAGATCCTAGAGACACTTTCCCAGTTTGGTGGATTTCAGATGTGCTGTTTTCATGGCTGTGGGTGATTTGTGACTAAACATAGTGCTTTTGAAAAAAAGAAAAATAGGATGAGCAAAAACTATGAAAAGATCGACATTTTAAAAAGGAATATAGAAGTTCCTTACTGGTGTGCTTCTTACCTCTACCACTTGCTGGGTTGGTATTTCACTGAGGTGGTAAACAATAGTGATAGTGATAAATGTATTACATTGCTTTAGAGAATTTGTCCTTTGCCAGTGAATGGAATTTGGGAGTTTTTGGTTAATGAGCTACCAACAGGGTTTTTGTTACCTTATAGTCATTAAATTTTCTTTTTCATTTTTCTACATAATGACTTCTGAAATTCCTCTATTGCTAATTCTTATAGGGTCATGATAAATTAATTGAAAAAGCAATTTATACAGCATAACCTATTCCTTTCAACCAGCAAACAAATTACTGTGACTTGCTATAACTCTAAACTATGCTTTTTTTTTATTTTGATTCTCTTTGCTGAATTGTGGTTACTGTAAGTTTCTGAATTTCTCATATTAGAAATTTATGAAATTCGCATAAATGGTATGTTAACTCTGTGTGTGTGTTTTCTCTGGCACTGAGTGCCAGAAGGACCATGGATGAGGACATCGGAAGAAAGGGAATTAACATTTTTTAGGCATATATATATATATATACACATACCGTGTTCCAGGTTTGACATTGTTGTTACCATCTTAGAAGTGGAAAAATGGAACTGGGTCAACCACATGACTAATAAGTGAAAAGGTTCAGATTCAAAGCAGGTCAGTTTGACTGAAGCATGTTTGTTAACACCCCTCTCTCTCCCTCCCCCCTTGTCCTTACTACTGACTCAACCAAAGGAGATGCAGAGCCAGCTGCTAGATCTGACTCCTTCCTTAAAAGTCAGACAGCTCTTCTTAGGGAACATTTGAAGTAAGAGAATTTAAAATTAGAAATAAATGACACCCACACCAACACAGCCTGAGGGACATGAGGGACAAGTCTTCTGCTTGAGTTACCATAGACCATAGGCAATGGGGCAAAAGCTCCATCTGAGGAGGAGGGCATAGAGGGAGGTTTCTTCTCTGGATAACTGCTCTAGAAGAATGGGACTTATCTTGTTTCCCATGCCCATGAATTAGAAATACCTTTGCTGGTTGTGTCCCTCAGATATCAGCAGCATGTGGAATCTGCCCCTCCAAACTCTTGATTAGATCACTGATTTAATTTTCAAATCTTAAAAAAGTATGTGAAAATAGAGCAGTGAAGCAGGAAGAGAACAACTGTATTCCAACAAACCCCAGAGGATTGTTCAGATCCTGTTTCTACGATGGGCTTTCCACAAATAATGATTCTTGGCTTTTTAGAAAACTCCTCATTGTGAAGGGATTTCATCATAATTTGTTTTCATAGAGACTTGTTATTGATTTTTGACATCTTACTTGATTTTAATTTTCCCTAGTTCCTATAGGGTTGGGTCCTTGTCACGCATGCTCATTTTTGTTTCTGTGTATGTTGATTTGTTTGTTTCTTAAACACAAATTGAAGAATTTTTTTTCTGAAATCTGAAATGGGATAGCAGATACAAGAATGTTCTTGGTTATAGCTATTGTTTCAGAAATTAAGGACTCTTGGTATTTATGTGAATTCTGTAGAGTCATGTTAATGCTGTGGGGTTGAAGAATGCTGTAATAATCACAAAAGGAAATTCTGTTAGAAATGATTCTCCAGGAATGGGTTTGAGTGTTGTTTTTTTTCTATAAGTTATGTACAAATGCCATTGTGTTCCCCCCTCCCCCTTATTTCTTTGAGGACATGGGGTATGTGAGTGTGTGTGTGTGTGTGTGTGTGTGTGTGTGTGTATGTTTGTTAACCAGCTATAAATTAGGAGGATATCTTTCTAAATCAGTACAAGTCATAGCATGTCTGCATAGATGTATTCATCAATTAAGTATAGTGGGTCATTCTCATTTAAATATGTGTTTCTTTATACCTGTAAAGAAACAAACAAGTAGAAAAACTTTCCCTTATCAAGAAGATTGAAACACGTAATGTCATCTCTGTTCATTTAAATTATTATGTCTTCGAACTCACACATTCAGATCCTACTAATTTGATAAAGGACAACTTTTACTCAGAGTCCTCTAGAAGTTTGTGAAGAGATATACTCCATATTAGCTTAAGTTGTGATGAATATATTCAGTTTGTTTCCAACTCCTTCTTATAATTCTTCATTCTCTTACAACTTCAGTCTGAGTCACATCCCCTATCTATCTACATTTTCTTTCCTCACTCCCCTCATGTAATATTATCATGTGAGACTGCTGTGATTTTTCTCAATAAAAATATTTAAAAATGGTGTTTAATGCTAGTAGACTTCTGTATCCATAGGCAAAGATTTTACCCTAAAGAGGGGTTATTATGTACTTTTGATATCGTAACTTGAATTTTCTTTTGTATTTTATATTTTCCTTACTTCTTGTTCTTCTTTTAAATAAATCAAACCAAACAGGTATTCCTGGAGGACATCTGAATGGAAAGAATGCCAAGTCTCTCTCCTCCTTGAGCAGCAGGACCCTCACCGACATGTGACAGGACCCGTTTGTGGTGGCGGGATCCAGACCCGTGAGGTGTACTGTGCCCAGAGCAAACCAGCATCTGCTGCGCAGAGGGCCAAGGAAGGTAGGCAGCTAGTTCTGGGGGGACATGGTGCTCCTGACTGGAAAAAAAATCAATTCCCACATCATCTCCTCATACTGTTTTGGATGCAGTAAATCCACAGAATTCATGGATTCACTATTTGTTTTCTTGACAATTTGCTTTCTTGAGTATTTGTTAAACAGCCAAATTTCTGTTCTTTGCAGTAATTTATGTTAAAAATAAACTATTAATAAAAAATAAAATGTTAAAAATAGTAGCAGTAATAGTATTTGCCTCCAACTATGTTTATACCCTAAAGGTTTGTAGTACAAATGAATGCTACAATCTGAGGTGCTGGTATGTTGGAGTGAGTCCATTTGTAATGAGTACTAGTCTTTTTCTTCAAGTTTATTTGTGTGTGTTTATGTGTGTGTGTTTGTGTATGTGTAAGTGTGTATGATATTCTGTAAAAATACCACCTTTAAATGAAAGAATGCTCTTTATTGTTGCCAAAATTTGCACATTCCTTTAAAAAATTGCATATATTAAAGGAAGATAAGCAGGGAGGTAGAAGTGAAGGAGACGATGAGGGGATGATTGACTTCTTCCATCACAGAATCTACTAGGCAGTTTCAACCTCATTATCAGTTCATTTATTCCAGAATTTGAGATTGTGATGACATAATGGGATTAAAATTCTGGCCCATTTAATTCAACTGATAGAAAAGCTAAGAGTGGACAATCATATTTCTATTCTGGGAGGAAGTAACAGCAACACTAGAGAAAACAGCAGTGACCTCTGCAGAAGTGACTCAGTGGAGAATGTCTGTTTGGGTGTGCACAGTTTACTTCTGTTGGATTTGGTTAGGAAGGCAAGATACAAGTTTTCATCCTAAGGAAATACAATCTGTTTTATTCTGCATGCCTTTTCATGCTTGATGTCTTTTTTTGTGACATGACCTCACCATTCCAGAGGTGTCTATGGTCATAGCCTTGGGTCATAGCACTTTATGACATAGAGTCAAATTCTCTGCAGACTCTTTAGCACTTGATTCATCATACAACACACATTTCAGGGTTAGGGTTTTTTAAAAACAATAGTTAAATTTTCTTCCATTTTTATTAGGCTTAGAAAGTGATAACTTGAACACTTTGTGTACCAGGGGAGAAAAAATATTATTGCACCTTTTCCTCCGAACATATAAAAACACAATTTGGAATAAAAGTTTCAGATTGTTCTTAAACCTTGGTGATATTTCTGTCTCACATTGTCTTTTCTACCCCCTTTGCTGTAGTCAGTAAGATTACCAGGATTTTCAAGAGTTAACACATTAGTAAGAATTTTATAGAGCTGATCAATTTTGATCTACCTTATTTCCACTTCCACATTTAATCTACTATTTAAATTTAATTTTTATTTTCCTAGTTTCTTTAATATGAATAGCTTCTCTAATATATGAGCTACACCTAAGTTTTCTTCAGTCTTGACCATTCCTTATATCCTAATGGAAATAGATGGAGCAAGGAGAATATAATGGGGGAATGTGGAAGAAGGGTTTTCTAGAATTGGATATCATGCTTTAGGTGGGTGAAGGTAATTTAATAGAAGAGAGGGGTACTGAATGTAGATTTTACAATCTATCAAGCACCTGTCCACTGTTCTTTGAGAATCTAAGAAGTGGGGAAGATATTTGATCATATATTTCCAAATTCATATGTGGGTTCACATAGAAACACAAATAATTTAGAAAACTCTAAGCTGGGTATCCCAGTTCTCAGGTGGGGTTTAATTGTGGGAGCATTAGGTAAAAATACAGACGTGTAGCAGAATATGTCCTCTTCTATAAGCTGAATATTTCTGTCAAACTATTTGTTGTAGAAAATGCAGCACAGTTAAACTTACATTAAAATCTCTTTACTCTTTATCTTTTAATTTAATTTTAACAAAGATTTTTTATTTTACATTTGTGTGAACACAACAGAACAAAAGTATTACCCATTGATTTTCTTCCTTATTGTGGAGAATTGTAGATATTCCCAATAAATATGTAAACCTCAGATTTTTTCTTCTTGGCCCAAGTTAAAAAGAAGAGGTTAATTGAACTTCTAGTGAAAGAGACTTATGAGTATTCTCCTATTTATTTATTTGTTTGTTTTAAATTTATTTATACATAAATTTCACATCATTGTAATCCCAGGGATTTAACTCCCTACTCTCCCCATCATTCCCCTCTTCCCCCCCCCCTGCCTGAAGTTGTGTGCTTCAGTTTGGTGCTTAACTTGTTTTGAGTTTTCCTCATGGCTTTTGTTTATTTTTTCCCTAGGTTCCATATATTAGTGAAACCATTTGGTTTCTGTCTTTTTCCTTTTGACTTGTTTCTGCTAATATGATTTCTTCTAGGTACATCCATGTTATCATAACATCAAATGTGTCATTTTTAATTGATGAGTAATATTCCATAGTGTATATATACCACATCTTTTTCATACATTCATCTGTTTTGGGGCATTTAGGTTGCTTCTAAGTCCTTGCAATTATAAATAGTGCTGCAGTAAACATCTGAGCACAGGTGTACCTTTGTACCCACATTTATTTTATTTATTTATTTATTTTTAATTCATTTTATTGATTTGTCACAATTGTGAATTAATTGATCCCTCCTC
>PVHY01031657.1:0-12471 GCA_004024945.1 Uropsilus gracilis | reverse complement strand
AAAAAAAACAAAAAAATAAAATAAAATAAAATAAAAAATACTAGCAACCAGTTTGGCCTAATAGAAATATGCAAAATATTCTAACAATAATAATTTACATATATATTGTTCACGGGAATATTGAAATGATACACTCATTATAAAGACAGCCATTTCTTATAAAAGCAAACACATACTTACCATATATCCAAAATAGCTCTACTCCTGGAACTTTATCCAAAAGAAATGAGAATATATTATCAAATGGCAGTGAAAGAAGAGATGGAGAGACCAGGGGGCAGGGTGGAGGAGGGGGGAGGAACACCCAAAAGGCATGTGTAAACAAAACTTATTCAATAAAAATATTTTTTTAAAGAGAATATATTATCACACAAGACTTGAATACAAATGTTCTTTGTGGTTTATTTAAAAAGAGTCAATAACTGAAATTAACTCTATGTAGGAATCAGATGAGTGTGTCATGGTGCATACAATACAATGAAGTATCCTCCACTTTATGAAAGCTTGAGTTGCCATTCTTTTATAAAAGACCTGTATTAGTGTCCATTTTTGTTACAGAAATATAAGAGGATTTTCTCTTTTACAACAAAAGGTGAGCAGCAAAACTAGCATTCAGCACTTGTTTTGCAGCAGCCATGATAGTGGCAGTTTGCATTGAAATAGTTAAAGAGCTCCTTCTGCAGGAACTACACCATATGAGCTGTGGAGTTACCACATCAGTCCAGCTCTTATTGTATGTTAAGTGCTATTTTTAAGTTTTATACATTATTTGGTATTATTTAGTAGGTTATTTGGGTGGTCTGGGAATATGAGCTAATGTTTCTCTTTCCATATTAGCTAATAGTATCTGTTTCTTCACTTTATACCATTTTGGTTTTGAAATGGTTTCATGGGAAAATACTACTTTCAAAGAGTGAAACCTGTACATTTAATAAAATAACCAGTGCACATAGCAATAGTTAAAACCATTGTGCTAAAAGAAAAAAATCCAAATACCAGCAGTACATACAACATATTTCATTTATATGAAACTGTAGAACAGACAAAACTATAAGAAAATGAACAAATAGTTTCCCAGGCTGAAGTTGGGGATTGGAAGTATAAGGACACTTAAGGTTTGTATAAGGTTTATGAATGTATAAGGTTTAAGAATGAAGGTGTAAGATAGAGAGTAACTAAAAGGGATATAAGGGAATTTTAGAGTAGTGGAATGTTCTATATTTTTATTCTAATAGTAGTTAACCAGGTATTTTCATTTGTCAAGCTATCACACAACACAATTAAAAATGACTCTAGATTGCTTCTCGGCCTCCTGGCTAAGATCAAGTGTAATATCTGTTCTTTCCAGTTTAGTATCTGACATATCCTCTACCTGAGGACAATATATTAAATGGATTTTTTGAATTAAACACTCTTACACTGCTGGTGGGGATGCAAACTGGTCCAACCACTATAGAAAGCTGTGTGGAGGACCCGCAAATTAGTGAAAATGGAACTACCATTTAACCCAGCAATTGCTCTTTTGGGAATCTACCCAAAAGAGATTTCAATGTGGGTACAAAGGGACACCTGTGCTCAATGTTTACTGCAGCACAATTTATAATTGCAAGGACTTGGAAGCAACCTAAATGCCCCAAAACAGATGACTGGATGAAAAAAAGATGTGGTATATATACACACTATGGAATATTACTCATCAATTAAAAATGACAAATTTGATGATTTCATGATAACATGGATGTAGAAGAAATCATATTAGCAGAAGCAAGTCAAAAAGAAAAAGACAAAAACCAAGTGGTTTCACTAATATATGAGATATAGGGAAAAAATAAACAAAAGCCATGAGGAAACAAGCTTAGCTTGTGGGGTGGAATGGTGGGGCTGGTGGGGAGGGTGACTCACTGGGATTACAATGATGTGAAATTTATATATAATTTTTTTAAATAAATGTAAAAAATGATTATATTATTGTTTGTAAGTTATGGCTCAATGAATTTTATTTTTAAAATAATACACTGTGCCCAAATTGGAAAACAAACATCAAAACAGACCTTAGTGCTGATCTCACAAGCAGATGGGCGGAGTTTCCAGTTCTTCTAAAATATAACTCCTGGAAACCTCAGTATCCTCTGTTGCATAAAAACCCTTTTCTAGCACTGATCTGTAATTAAAATTAATTATAATTTGTTTAAAGTTGAGTAACATAGCATAGAGTACCAGAAACTATGTAACTGAACAGGAAAAAAGTCTAAATTGAAAAGGGAATCTGCTTGCAGGACCTATGTGCCGCACTTATAAAATGGTACAATATACAATATAATGAAAACAAAATAGAAAATTGCTCCTAGAACTTCACAGAGTAGGAATTTACTACAGGAGAGTGAAGTAGATGAAAGACAACTTCTCCTGGTTCTCTGTGGTTTCACAGCAAACAGGATGCTCAGTGGGGTCTGCAGTGGACCCAGTGCAATGGGGTGAGGGAGCTGACCTAGGGGAACTGGTTTCTGGAACACAGACAATGCAGTCTCAGCTGATCTTTATTTGCATCGTGTGTGGCTTTGGAAAATAAATACTAATAAAAAAACAGTATTACTGGAGTCAGCTTCTACCAGATTCAAGAGTTTCTCACAGGACTTCGCACAATCCCTGCTGTTATTGTCAACCACACAGAGTAAACCCTGTGTGATCTGAAAGTTGTAATCCTAGAGGCGAAATGCTGTCCTAATCACTTGCCTCCCATAGGGCAATGCTGATGTTTTCCTCCTCTATTTTTCACACGAAAACCTAAAGAGGAAATAGTTGTTACTATCTCAAGTTTCAGTTTGCACAAAAGTTATCTTTGCTAGACAAACAACAGACGGTGTCACTTATGCATGGAATACAGAGAAAGAAAAGAAAGGGCCAAATGAAACCAAACCAATAACACACCCTAGAAATCCTACTGTAGAATTGAGGCTATCAGAGGAGTGAAAAAAGAAGGGAAAGCAAAGTGGGGCGTGGTAGAGAGGACTTTCAATGCCTTGGTGATGGGTGTGGTGGGTGTGTAGGTTTACACCTGAATGGGTGTGAGCCCTATCTCTAAATCACATACATCACTATAAACTTATGTTACCTTAATAAGAATAAATAAGAGGTTTCTTTTAAGTTGTCTTTCTTCTAAGCCAGACATAAATATTTACACTTAACATTGGTTCAAAAGATGCTTAAAGAAGGCAGTAAAAACACTAACCACTAGCCGGGCACGGTGGCTCGCGCCTGTCAGCTTCAGCCTATGAAGCGGCCGGGGCTAAGGATAGCAGTTCGAGTCCCGCCTGGGGCCCGTAGCGAGACCTAGTTCCAAAAAAATAGCTGGGCGTGGTGGCGCGTGCCTGTAATCCCAGCTACCTGGGAAGCTGAGGCTGGGGATGGCTTGAGTCTGTGGTACCAGGGCAACGAGAGCCTGCGGTTCCACGGGCAAAAATAGCGAGACCTAGTTTAAAAAAAAAAAAATACACTAACCACTCCTGTAGATAAATTAATCACTGACCGGAGATATCCCTTAGTGCTAAAAGATCACAATGATGGTTCCCTAATGATATGGTGGTGGGAGATCCCTGTGGAATACAATGATGTTTAAAATATATATATACATTATAAATATGTAAACAACAAAAATGATTAATAAAAATAATACTTAATAAATAATACTTAATAAAAATAATAAAATGTTTTATAGTTAGATATATATTTATGCAAGACTAAAAATTATATCTAGATTTATAGAATTATATGCTTGAGATTAACAGTGCAGACAATAAAGTATGTCAAATATCTCTTCAAAAAAAGAAAAGAAATCCCTTAGTGCTGCAATTGCTATTCCTGATATGTCTGATTTGAACCTAGTCATTGTTTTCAGGAATTGCCCTTAAAGTAACAGCCACGTCCCTAGCTTAGGAATGACCTGAGAGATTGGGATGCTATTTTTCATGATGGCCATGAAGATCTGCACTGCTCCTAAGGCCCAATGACAATGCACATCATAGAAACCCTGTGCCATGAATTCACCATGAATTGTGCCACATTGCTTTCTCTTTCCCATACTTTCCCTAAATTATGCCTATACTCCCTCAGTTCAACTTCCTAAAATTCATTTCTGGCAAGAGGAGGAGGAGGAAGAAGAGGGAAAAAAAGGAAGGACTAGAAAAAAGACATTCAAAGGAATAATGGTTGAGAATTTCCTATATTTGTCAAAAACATAATGGCAGAGATAATTGACAATTACCATAAATAACTACCATATGGTTCATAGACAGTAGAATTGCTTCTATATGGTTGAGAAAGCATTGCAGAGAAAATTATGGAGTCAAGAATACACTAAAGCATATATTGGTGTTTCCATTCTAATAAATACATTAGTCAAGGTTTGGCAAGTCTGAGTAACCCATTGAACAAGAAATCCAAACCAACAGGATTATTTATAGAGAATGTTTAATCTCCAGTGAGTGATCCATTAGGAGATGATGGATAAAAACCATGTTCTTGGCACAAACTGCAGTAATAAGGACCATACTTGTCCTAAGTAGCTGTCTTAGGTTTTATAATATTTCTAGGTTATTCAACACCTTGAGGAATCAATAACAAGACACAGTGACAGGGACATTGGGCATGAATGCAAAAGGAGAACAAAGCTGTCAGTGTTCGCCCCCCATAATCCATGCCATTTCTCATATCTCACCATGATGGCCCAACTTCCAAGTTTTAGCACCTACATCTATGCCTGAAGGGTCTTTCTGGAAAATCTGAGCTTGCTTTGCTAGTATAATTAGTAACCTTGAATGTTAAAGAATTAATTTATGATAAATGGGGCAGCCAGATAACAAAATGGCTCTAGTTATCTGCACTATCTCAAGCATTCCATAATCTCAGTGATTTCTGGTACTCATTCTCCTGTAGTCCCTCCCACACATTATCAGTGTGGGTCTATGTGACTAGAGTGTATCATAAGACAACTAGATCATAAAATATAACATGGCCCTCCCTTTCTCACTCCCTCTACCCTTCAGCCGCCCCAAATTACTGTAAGGAAGGCTAGCTACATAAACATGAAGATGTGCATGTGATCAGAAACTGAGACTTCTTTCCCACATCTGTCTAAGTGAACCATTTGGAAGTCTATCTTCAATTTCTGATCAACTTTCAGATGAATTCACTTTGACTAACACTTCAAAAAAGACTCTAACCCAACACTACCCAGCAAAGCTGCTCCTGAATCCCAGCACACGGAAACTGAGATAATAAATATTTGTTGACCAGTAAAGGTTTAGGCACTATGTTTGGGGTAAGTTATTATGTTGTAACAGAGAACTGGTATGGTGAATAAATATCAATTTCCACTCTTCCACTCATCTAACATAATGCTAAACTTGTGTTCTACTGACTCCAGAGGTTTCTAGATGAATTATCCACAGGAGTAACTTCTTAACTTCTATACTTCATTGGTTTTCTCACTTCCCCACTTTCCTACTGGTGTTTCTTTTAATTACCTTTCAAATAAATACTTAAACTCAAATACATGGGTTGGTGTCTGCTTTTGAAGACCCTAATCTAGACATTGTCCAAGCCAACTGCAGTACCTCTTTCTCGGATTTGCAATTTGCTAGTAATAGAAATAAAATTTTCAAAATTTATATATTAACATATATACATTTTGTGTACAAATAAATAGTATATGTATATAATTTAAAAGTTATCTATATTTATATATTTCTCTGTATTTGTGTGTGAATATATATGCGTGTATATATAGAGAGAGAAAGAGAGAGAATGAAATCTATACAAACTAAGGTTTTGAACAAAAAAACAAAAGAACTAGTAGCAACAGAACACTCCTGGACTTCTGATCAACAGATTATAAGCAAATATATAGGTATTGTGGTAGCTTGTTAAGCAATCAGAAACTATTACACTTTTAAAATATTTCATTGATCATAATTTACCTTAGATTGTTGAACATATTTTGCTTAACAGACTAATGTTGCCATATAAGCACTCCATTTACCTGAAGTCCAAAGTCCCCATACCTATTTCCAGCTTGTCTCCCTGCATAGACAAGCCAAAAAACTGTATTCTCAAGTAAAAGAATATAAATATTCTAATGGTCTTAATTTGTAATACTAGATTGCATTCCAACATAATTATATCTAGTCAAACTGCATCTCAATAGTTCATTTAGTAAACTGGAAAGAAATGAAATTCTATCTCACCAAAGAGAATATTACAGGAAGAAGATAGGTTGATGGACATGTAGATTCATAGATATACAGTTCTCTAAACATCTCCTTAAGCAGATACTATTACTATTGTCATTTAGCATATAAGAAAGCAAACCAAAGAGAGAAAAAGTGACTTAGTCACGTGCTAAAGACCACACAACCAGAAAAGGGCCAATTCAAATGCAGTTTTTCTATTTCAAAGTCCTCAGTGTTAATTACAACAGGCACACACTGGAAAATAAACAACTCCTCACTGCCAAAGTGGCATTTTGATTCTTAGTGCAGCTGGAGAGGCCTGGCAGCCACTGTGTTTGTCAAAGCACAAAAGTAAGCTGAGTATCTCATCTGGAGCTCCTGCAGAAGGAGGTAACTATATAGAGCAGAGTGACTAAGAAATGAGGAAAAATGCCCTTTCCTCTCCACACTATTCAGAACTCTGTAGGACAGAAATATCAGTGCACCACCACTCCATGGCTAGCACCAGGACAACCAGTTGAACCCACAGTCTACCTGCAGGGTCTCCCTCCACTGCCATCAAGACATTGGGCTGTTGAACCCCTTGTCCCCCTCAGTGCCTGTGTGAAGACATACAACCATTGCCAGCACAGTACTCCTGGGAGTAACGGCATACTAAAAAGGATCACTTATGTGTATATGGTCATGAAGAAGAATAACCATTCCTAAGGAGTTCCTTGGATAGAAATCATTGGTGGCAGAAGAAGCAGAAGCAGCAGGAGTGGTATTGGAAGACAGCACCATATAAGGAAAATGTTCATCAGGAAAGACTCCTTCATTGTAAATACCAGCACCAGAAATCATTTACCTGCCAGAAAATTATTTTGAAAACCCCCAGCAGTGTTTACTAGAACTGAGACCTCCCATCGTCAAGGAAACACACAGAAAGAAGAGTCCCCACAAGTGCTTCAGAACATTGTGACCCCTGGAAACCTGCATCCTCATTCTCCAGCCTCTGCTAGCAGCAGAATGTCAAGCTGCTCCACGTGGTGAGAGAGGAAACTCCATCTGGAAGCAGAACTCACAAGAATCACAAGGGGAGGAGCGCCTTTCGTGAAGGCATCATTAAGCTTCTGCAGGAGCCAAAATAAATCCCTTCAACTGGAGTCTGCAGGTGAACATAGTCCACTGATGAATCCGAAGGAATTAGTCCCAGAAATTCCAGGGAACACTGTGCCTAAAGAAAAAAGGAGACCAATGTGCAGAATAACATGAGGCAAAGGCAAGTGATCAATAACATCATACAGACCTCTCCTCTTTCTCAAGGCAACAGCAAATGGAGAAGAGTGCAATGGGGGACTAGTAAGCACATATTGTGTAGGGGGTCAGGATGGAGGTGATACAGAAGATGGGAGTTTATCTACGATTTAAATTTATCTTCCAGAAGTATCAGGCACAGGCCTACCAGGCAATCCCACATCTGGAAATCTACCCAAAGGAAACCAAAACACTAATTCAAAAGGACAAGGACAAAGAAAATTTAAAACTGTTAGCAGAACTGAAGCATAGAGCAAGAGAGGAGGAGGGGAGTAAAATCAAGGGAGGGATGGGCACAAAAGATTAAGATGATTGTTCATGGGTAATAAAGTAGTGGGAGAACCTCGGGGTAGAAAATAATATAAAATACATGTGTGTGTGTGCAATCAATTTTTTAAAAAAATAAAATTTTAGACCAGGTGTGGTGGTGAACACCTATAATCCCAGCAACCTGGGAGGCTGAGGCTAGGGGTCACTTGAGTCTGTGGGTTCAGGACTACCCTGGCAACATAGCAAGACCTAATCTCTAAAATAAATAAATAAATAAACAAATAAATAAATAAAATTATAAATAAATAAATTTATCTTCCAACTGGCAAACACACAGCTTTTACAGGATCTAAGGAATTCCATTTCTCTGTATATGTTTATGAATTGGAGGAAGAACTACAAAAGAGGTCATTACCTTTAGTAACCAGCAAGTTGAGTTAAAGGAATGGTAACTGAACAAGTTAACCTCCTATGTCTACGTTTTTTCTGACTCACGTATAGTTCTTTTATGTAAGAAAGTCATAACAGAAAGGCAAAAATGAAAAAGAATAAAGGAGAAAGAAAGACTAAAAAAGAATGGAGAAAAGAAGGGACAGACTAATACCTCAAATTCTTTCACTATTATCACAAATGGAAATTGTCTTTTTTGAACACAATTTACCTACGCTAATAACCCCTCACATAGCACTGTTGCCACTGAAATTTATAGTCTCATGTACCTCTTGGGTTTATTATTTCAAAAATTTCTATAATGGACAGGCATTTTTGTTTGCTTGTTTTGTTTTGTTTTTGAGACTAGGTCTCACTATTTTTGCCTGTGGAACCACAGGCTCACGTTGCCCGGGGTACCACAGACTCAAGCAATCCCCAGCCTCAGCTTCCCAGGTAGCTGGGATTACAGGCGCACGCCACCACGCCCAGCTATTTTTTGGAACTAGGTCTCACTACGGGCCCCAGGCAGGACTCGAACCGCGATCCTTAGCCCCGGCCGCTTCATAGGCTGAAGCTTACAGGCACGAGCCACCGTGCCCACTTATTTTTAATCTACATACTACTTCCACCTTGTGTCCTAATATAACATTGCAATGAGATGAGAGACAGTGAGAGAAAGAGAGACAGAGAGAGAAAGAGACTGGTGCCTTATTTAGTAAAATAGATTTAAAGGATATAATTAAAAGAAATCCTGGATATCATCTAGTCTTTGCTCTATCCCATCACTCTCTATGGAATTTCCTGAAGCATATATCACACTCAGGATTTTATTCATTTCTAGCCAGTTCCCCATTATTACTCTTATTAACATAAACCTTTATAAAATGAATGAGTAAAGCAGCCCAGACCTGCACAGATACAAGAGAACCAACTTCATATCGTATAGTCCTGGTAACTTAATTCTCAAATCTTTATTTGAAAGCACCACTTTTTGGTTTTTCTGCCCACAATGTCTAATACGTGTGGCAGATTCTCTAATTCATCCCTTCAAAAATACATATTGAAAGGCTTCCACATGCCACATAGCATGCTTCTGTTGGGCATCCCAAGGTGAGCAAAAGTCCCTTGTCTGGAGGAGACAACATTCCATTGAAGGCAGACAAGCAGCAAGCAATCGATTGAGTCAACAGACACATGGCAGACTGTGGAAAATGCTACCAAGAAAAGTAAGGGCAACAAGGAAAGGAAAGAGACCAAAAAGACCTCCTAACTAGAGGACCTCTGAGCAGAAGTCAAAGGGACAGCTGAGGAGCCTTAGTGGATATTTGGGGAGAGGAGGTGGTTGAGAGCTCATAACACCCTACAAAACAGGAGGTCATCCGAAACTGTACTCATGAAGTCATTCCCGAGAGGCCCCCTTCCAGAGATCTAGAAACAATTCCAGCTCTCCCTCAAAACAAAATAATGAGGAGGTAGAGAGGGACAATCTCATGAGGGAACTATTTTACAGTTGAATTATGTCCCTGAGGTTAGACTCTTCCTTCAAATCTCTGGAGTATTTTTTTTCCTTTAGTCAGAGCTACAGAGACAATAGTTAATAAAAACCAATGGCAAATATGACTGGAGAGACAGCTCAGACACACCTGTCACACAGCTCTGAGAGGCAGGTGTTCTCACAAATTCTGACTCATTTGCCAAGCAAATGTCCTGAAAGAACTCCAAAGCCTTTCCAAATATAGAAGGGAGCCTTTACAGCAGGTAAGCTGAGTATCGCAGGACAACTGCCTTTTCTTGGGAGTCCTGCCCTCCATGGAGCTCTTCTCAATTTTGCAGCTCTGGACATGAGGATACAGAAATATCTAAAAAGAGCTAGCTGGACTCTCTGTAACCTTATCCTACTATTAATCAGCCTCTTTGTCTTCACTCCTTTCCAAACTGCCAGAATTAAACTTCTTCTTTCCAAACATAGGAAATGTCATCCTGTGTTGAGAAAACAACTCAAAAGTACTTTAACCCTATATGTTTTTATTTTCTCTCTTTTTTAGGACATCAATAAAGAGTTGGGTGGTCATGAAGTCATAAAGTTTAAAGAAGACTCTGGTAATTGTACAAACACTGATTTTACCATTTTATTTCTCTAGTGAGGAGAACACTAACTCCTTTCCTTAAAAAAGCTCATTTGTTTTAAACCTTTGATAGAACCACCTCTCACATGAGTAGACAAAATATGTATAGTCCACCCCAAACTATGTCCATTTCCTCTGTACTGCCCAGTTCTACTAGAATATATAAGTGTGAGTGATGTCCACCCCAAACTATGTCCATTTCTTCTGTGCTGCCCAGTTCTAGTAGGCTATCTAAGTGTGAGTGATAGAAAGGAAGGGGAGCTTTCTCTCCTGAAACCCACCTTCAGTTGTACCAAGAGTAACTGGAAGTCCTTTGGATCTGCAATATCCAACACTGTAATGGACCAGTTTGTATTCATCATCAGGATTCTGTAGTTTCCTCTAGTGACCCCAATTCCAAACTTTAGTGTAGAAATCAAAACAAAAGTTCAAATAGCTGGATAAATCAGCCCTCCTATGGGACTCTCCAGAAAAGCCCTGCAAAATATGTGCTCAAGTCAAGGCCTGCTTTAGACGGGCAAGGGACATAGGGTACAGAAAGCAGTCTATACCATGATCCCACAGAAAGTTCTCTAGAAGGTGCTCTTAACCACCTCCTTCCTTATCCTACTCCCTCAGCTTTTCAATATCACCCTTAATCCATCCTCATGTCCCTACACTTCCTGGATAATTGCTTTTAAACACATATTATTTATTCTTTAATGTCCCAGAGCCCTTATTTTCATATGATTTTTATATTAAGTATAAGTCATTTACTATTTTTACATGTTTTTATGGTATAAAGTGCAATCATTTACAAGATGATTTTAACAACATCAAGCAGCTGAAACATGGGAAACTTATTCATGTTTTGATCATCTATAAGGATAAATCTATTAAAATTTACTAAAGTTGCTTTTTAGCTTTTCAAGTTCTTCAGTCTTCTCCCCTCTTTGAATAGGCTAAGTTTCAACAGCTGAAAATAGAAATAGGCATCAAACTAAATGATACATAAAATACTAGTGAGGAAGAGAAGGCAATGGTAGGAGTGTGATCACTTATATTTTATCTTTTTTTTTTTATTAGGCTGTTAGACTGTTCTCCTTTGTCAAGAGTTCTCATATTTCTGCAAACATCCTCCTGTTTTTCAAAAACTTCACCTTCTGGAAATCTACCATCCTCTTCCTCCTGCCCCACACATTTACCCTCCTCTTGAAGGCCCTAAACACCACACCCTGAGTTAAACCACCCTCCTCTGCTGTCAGTTTAGAACTGAAAGGTGCCCTAAAACCCACCAACTATCATCCAGCTCAGTTTTCTGGTGCTTACAAAAAAGGCACACAGAGCTAAAAGAATGCAAGGATTTTTCTTCCTTTGGTCCAGGGAGGAGAAAGGGAAACAGATTTATACACAGCACATGGGAAAAAAACAGACTTATGAAGGAGAAAGATAAGGAAGAATTTTTTTCTCTATATGGATAAAAGCATTAGGGCAATTCTTCAAAATATTCCCCGTTGGTACAGGTCTAGCTGATTTGATATACAATTGATTTTCATAAAACTTTTCAGGAATATGTCCAAGGCTAGAGTGGAAGCACAAATAGTTCAATTGCATTGGAAAAATACCCTTGACTCATAAATAATATTTCATGCATAATTGCAATCCCAAAAATTTCTGTCTCTTCTCTACACTCTAGTCTCACAGATTATTAAGAGTTACTCTTCCCACACATTTGCAAGTAAATGAAGAAGTCTGCATGGAACATAGGCAGTAAAGTACAACAATTCTTTCTGTGTGAATAGAGGTTTACTTAACATTTCCACTTTGAAGTGTCGGGTACAGTGTCATTATTACTATTAATAATCATAACTGTGAATACATATTATTTTTGAGAAAAACAAGATAAAACCAGTTTGGGAAGATTCTTGCAGAAATTAAATGGCTAAATCTATTAATACATATTATTGATCATGAATTGCTACATTTTTAATTGCTTTCTGGATATAATTTGAATCATGAAGAAACCTCATGGTTAAATGACAGATGAGTGCATCTCACATGCTAGCATGGGGAGAAGAATCTTCACCAAACAACCTATTCAAGAACAGGAGTGAGCCAAAATTATTTCATCCTTCTATATT
>PVHY01031656.1:0-12473 GCA_004024945.1 Uropsilus gracilis | reverse complement strand
ACATGAAAAATTGCTCAACATCGCTAGTAATAAGGGAAATGCAAATCAAAACCACAATGAGATACCACCTTACACCAGTAAGAATGGCCCACATCCAAAGAACAGGCAACACAAATTGCTGGCGAGGATGTGGAGAGAAAGGAACACTACTACACTGCTGGTGGGAATGTAAACTAGTTCAACCACTATGGAAAGGGGTGTGGAGGACCCTCAAGCTAATGAAAATGGAACTACCATTTGACCCAGCAATTGCTCTTCTGGGAATCTACCCAAAAGAGACCTCAATGTGGGTACAAAAGGACACCTATGCCCAGATGTTTACTGCAGCACAATTTATAATTGCAAGGTCATGGAAACAACCTAAATGCCCCAAAATAGAGGACTAGATGAAAAAAATGTGGTATATATACACGATGGAATATTACTCATCAATTAAAAATGACAAATTTGACGACTTCATAACAACATGGATGTATTTAGAAGAAATCATATTAGCAGAAACAAGCCAAAAAGAAAAAGGCAGAAACCAAATGGTTTCACTAATGTATGGGATATAGTGAAAAAAAATATATAAACAAAAGCCTTGAGGAAAGTCAAAACAAGCTAAGCACCAAAATGAAGTGCACAACTATGAACAGGAGGGAAAGGGGGGGAAGGGAGGGGAGGAAGGGGGGGGCAAATCCTTGAGATTATAATGTTGTGAAATTTATATATAAATAATTTTTTTTAAAAAAAGAATTAAAAAACAGACACTAATTCAAAAAGATCCATGCATCCCCATGTTAACTGTAGCATTATTCAGTAGCCAAGAACTGGAAAATACTTAAGTACCCATGGACACATGACTAGATAACAAAGATATGACACATATACACAATGAAATAGCACCCAGCTATTTTAAAAAATAAAATGAACTCTTGACATACATGACAACATGGATGGAACTGGAGGGGATTATGCTAAGCAAAATAAGCCAGGAGAAATCCAAACACTGGATGGTTTCACTCATGTAAAATATTATAGAAAGAAAAAAATCTAATGAACACTAGAAATCTATAAAAATGAGGCTACCAGAAAGGGGGAGGGCTCAGCTGACCATGGTGGAGGACCATAGGTGACATGGAGCTGGATGTGATTTGGTAACATACATGTGGAAAGGTATGAGCCCATACCTCTGCATCATACACTGTGGTGTGAACCAAAGTTACTTGAGAAAAACAACAGGGATGAAATCCTGCCATTTTGAATAACATGAATGCACCTAGAAGGTATTTTGCTGAGTGAAATATGTTGGCTGAATTACTTATATTCATATGTGGTATATAAAGAAACAAGTCTAAAAAATAAACTTATAGAACTGGACATTCAGTTGTGAAATAATGCAGTACATAAAAATGTTGATGTATAATGATACACACCTAAAACATTCTCTTGTAATGCAATTTAACTTTAATAAATGCAAAAATATAAATCTGAGCCTATTTAAAGAGAATTCTGTTACTAGTATTTATACTATCTTAAGAGTATATTTCAGAACTTTCCTTTTTCTTAATATTTTTTAGTTTTTTAAAAAAATATATACGTTCAGTGTTAGGTAACTCAGAGGAAATATTTTCCACTCCTGACCAAAAAAAAATTGCATACATTTTATTCCACACAAAAACTGCAACCATAGAGATTTGGAAAAAAAAAGGAAAATACATAGCTTTATTTCTATGTAAAATAAGCATGGTTATGCTTTTTAAGAACCAACTGCTGATTGACAATATAAAATGACTTAAAGTTAATTTCCAAGATTGACTTTATTCAAAACAATGCCTTTTGACATTTAGATCTCAAAATTGAAGGAGAGGCAGTAATCTGACAAACCATTTATAAAATGCAGCTTTGCAAATTAAGGACTGTAATGACCAATATAATGTGTAGATCATGGCTACTTTCTCCATTTCTCAGTTTTAAAAAGTAACAGCTTTATTCTGCATCACTAACTAAAAGGGTTAGCACTGAATTTGGAAACACTACAATATCATTTGAAGCTTGTTTCCTAACACCTAACAGTCTAGAAAATGTTTTGTTTCTAAATTGTAAATACAATTAAATGACCCAAATGATAAAATGTAAACCATGACTTGAGATTCTAATTGGCTTTCCTTACAATTAAAATCATCTCTTCTCTCCCCAGAGATAATATTACTAAGGACCCTCAACCACCACCACCATCACCACTACTTCCTCTTCCTTCCCTTCTTCCCCTCAAAAGAAACAGTCATATGACATTTTCCCATGCAATCCCAGACCAGAAATTTGAATTCTATACATAATTATCAATGGTGATGATTGAAAAGAGTGGAGTCACTTAATACCACGGTTTGGGCATATAACATAATAATGTGACTTACTTTCAAGATGTGTGGACACAGACTTATAGCTATTTTCACATATGCCTGTATTCCATTCTTTACAAACTACTCATAATTTTTAAACACATTTACAAGGAGGTATATATTGTTAATCACGCTCATCAGAAGACATGAAATACCACACGCTATCCAACCAGTGTAATGGGTGATATTAAAGGTACCAAAATGGTATTTTACACAGGGTCAGACAGAACCAAATCAGAACCTAGAAGTGTGACTGTAGAAATGAGGTGACCAGAGGTGGAGGAGACAGGTAGAGAGCAGAGCATAAAGGGGGTCCAATATACTGTGGTAGAGGACTATGGGTACCATAGTGTGGTATAGTAACATACATCTGAAGAAGTGTGATCCTATACCGCTGAAATATAAAGTGTTGTTAGCCAAAATTACATCAATAAAATAAAACTTCAATTAATCCCACAAAAAATGCAATGAGTTCATATATTAATTCACATGAGTTATACTTTGCCTTTCAATAAAATACATATCCTCTCAAAAAAAATGGTATTTTACTTTGTTACTATTTTTTTGTTAATTTAAAACCTAAAAATACCTGAGACCTCCCCCTTACCTGTCTTAGTAACTTTCCATTTTACATGAGTTCATCTAATATTTTATTCAAATTTATGAATGTCTTGAGGCAATACACCTACCCAGGAAAACATCTTTCATATGTACTATCTACTGTGTAAAGTATGTGTTGCTGCCTTTAATTTGAACTGAATTGCCTTTGTCAACTTTTAAAGGATGACACTTCATTTTGGAATTTGAAAATCAAACAAATCTATTTTTTCTATATACTGAGATTTTATAAACTCATTATTATTTTCTCTTATTTTAATAATATTCCTTAGGAAAATTCTTCAGCCCCTCAACTATACAAATTGCTTTTGGGAAGATGTTTTCGGTACTAGTAATATTCTTCTAAAGGTCTTTGATCAGAACTGAACAAGGAAATCTACATTAAAAAAAATCAGTTTGAATTTCGAGATTCAGCATCCATTTTAGATTAAAAAGAAAACAGAACACCAACCTCTTAGTGCAGTGGTAATAAAATAAACTTCAATATAATAAAAGTCACAAATACCAAACCCACAGCTACCATCATACTCAATGGTAAAAAACTGAAAGCTCTTCCTCTAAGATCAGGTATGTGACATGATACCCACTCTCACTACATCACTACTATCCAACATCATAGTGGCAGTCTTAGCTACAGTTAGGCAAGCGAAGATATGAAAAGAAACCAAATTGGAAAAGAAGTAAAATTCCGTATTTGTAGATGACATAATCATATCTCCCTAAACGCCACTAAAATTTTTAGAAACAATAAATCAGTATAGTACATGGCAGGATACAAAATACATACACAAAAGTCTACTGCATTCCCATGTGCAAATAACAAAGTAGAAAATAAAGAAATTAAGAAAACAATTCCAGCCAGTCATGGTGGTGCACTCCTGTAACCCCAGTTATCTGGGAGGCTGAGGCTGGGAATCATTTGGGTTTGAAACAACCTGGGCAATGTAGTGGGACCTAGTCTTTAAAAAAATAAAAACAATTCCATTTATAGTAGGACTGAAAGGTATAACATTCTTATGAATATATTTAACAAAGAAGGGAAAGACATGTTGAAAGAAAAGTCCCAGATATTGTTAAAAGAAATAGAAGACAAAAAAATGGAAAATAGACAAAAAGAAATGAATTGGAAGATATAATATTGTTTAAATGACCATTTTATTCAAAGAAATACATAAATTCAATACAATCTCTAAGAAAGTTTCAATAGAATTATTTTAAAAATTAAGCAAACATAACTGAAATTTATATGGAACCACAAAAGACCCCAAATAATCAAAGCAAATTGATTTAAAGAAAAAAAAAAGAATGAAGGTGCTAAACTCCCCACCTCCAAACTGTATTACAAGGCTGTACTAATCAAAACCAGTATGTATGGGATTGAAATAAACACAAAGACCAATGGAATAGAATTGAGAAGCCAGAAATAAACCCACCATTTTATGGAGAGTGAAATCCATGACAAATGAGCAAAGAGTATTTATGGAGAAAGGAAAATCCCTTCAACTAATAGTTCTGGGGAAGTGGACAGCCACCAAAATCCCTTCAACTAATAGTTCTGGGGAAGTGGACAGCCACCAAAATTTCTGCACAAGAAAAGAGACTATTAGGAGAGGCGATGCCCGCAGCTCAGGGTCGGTCCTGGCGTTCGGAGCTCCCTTGCCAGCGGGGAGCAAGGGGGGTCAGGTCTCCTGGGTGAGTCCCCCAGGTGGGGGGACCGGGTGGGGATGAAGCCCCACCTGCCAGTAAGTGGCCACGGCTGCCACTTACAGCTGGCCTGGGCACCCCCGTGAAGCCCCCAGCCCCCGGAAGCCCGGGCGCATGGAAGGGCAGGTGGTCCTCCGGTCGGCCCGCCCACGCGCTGGGACCTTTCACGCAGGCAAGGGGGGGAGGGGCTCCATCTCTCTCTTACCTCTTACTCCAGCTAAACTTCAGAGCAACCAGAATATGTGGTGAGGGACCAGGCAAAAGTCCAGCCCACACATGGGAGCTGGACACAGCAGATGGACAACCGAGAAAACCAGTGCATGTAAGACCACAAAAACAACCGCAGAGACACGATGTCACCATGCACACTTCTACACTGGCCAGGCCAAAACCCGGGACTTCATTCTGAAGATATATTCAAGGAGAGCAACACACCCTCCCCTCATTAAGGGAGAGGAGAGGATAACCAAAGAGGGGATAATGGGCCCTACACCAAAACTGCAAACGGAAGCAGAGGAGATGATCTTCAAAGGCTACTCGCAAAAGCCTGAACTCATGGGCCGGGCACGGTGGCTCATGCCTGTAAGCTTCAGCCTATGAAGCAGCAGGGCCTAGGGATCGCGGTTCGAGTCCCGCCCGGGGCCCGTAGCAAGCCCTAGTTCCAAAAAAATAGCTGGGTGTGGTGGCGCGCGCCTGTAGTCCCAGC
This sequence comes from Uropsilus gracilis, assembly GCA_004024945.1. NCBI lineage: Eukaryota > Metazoa > Chordata > Mammalia > Eulipotyphla > Talpidae > Uropsilus > Uropsilus gracilis. Next base: position 7,061 of record PVHY01031656.1, on the reverse strand, counting down.
CACCTAGGAAGCTTTAGGCTGGGAATTGCTTGGGTCCGTGGTGCCCCAGGCAACGAGAGCCTGCGGTTCCACAGGCAAAAATAGTAAGACCTAGTCTCAAAAAAAAATAATAAGAAGAAGAAGAAGAAGAAGAAGCCTGAACTCAGAGAAATTTATTCACCAACACTGGCTGGGAGCAAGACCCCCAAAGCCCGACACCAGAGCCATAAGGAAAAGCAGCAAAGCAACAGAGATGGGATTGGATTGGAGAGGATGGCCTGCAGCAAGAAAACATGGACAGATCACAAACGAATATAAGATTAACCTAGCCACCCAACGCAAACTTAAGACTGAAAATCTAACAACAAGGTTTGCCTGGACCCAACAACACAGTCCCTCACCCAGAGAAAAGACACTACCATAGGAAAGAGACTAATGAACTCAGCACAGCTAATAAACAACAAAGAGTAGGGTGTGAGAGAATGGAAGGAGCACCAGAGGGAGGGGGAAAAATATATAACAGAGAGGTTGTAACCTAAAGAACAAAATAAAATTGTATATATTATAAAAAACAAAAACAAAAAAAACAACAAGAGACTATTATTATGAACAAACATCCTACCAGATGGGAAAAAAGTTTGCACATCATACATACAAAGAGCAAATATCTAATTTTCACAAAAACATATACAACTCTCTATAATCAAATTTTAAAAAGGTCAGCAGAGCTAAATAGACATTTTTTGAAAGAAGACATACAGATGGTCAATAGGCATATGAAAAAAAAGTTTATCATTTACCAGAGAAACGCAAATCAAAACCATAGTAAGATACTATCTTACACATATAAGAATGCTCCACATATAAAAATGAGAAACAAAAGTTTGGGCAAGGATGTGGAGAAAAAGGAATACCTTCCTACATTGTTGGTAGGAATGTAAAGTGCTCCAGACCCTACGGAAAACTATATAGAGGTTTCTCAAAATATAAAAAGTAGAATTACCACATAAACCAGCAATTTCACCCATAGGCAACTACACACAAAGATTGCAAAAACACTAATTTGAAGAAAATATGCACTCCCATGTTCAGTGCAGCACCATTTACGACGTTCACCAAGCTACAAAAGCAACCTAAGTGCCCAAAGACAAAACTGGATTGAGACAATGTATTATATATGCACAATGAGACACTACTCACCTACAAAAAGATGACAGCTTATCATTCATGACATGGATGGAACTGAAGGGGATTATGCGAAGTAAAATAAGTCAGAAGGAGAAAAAAATACCTGATGATTTCACTTCTATTTGGAATATAAACAAAACGAAGGACCACACAAAGCGAAGCAAAACAAATCATCAAAATATGAGTGCAGAATTGAGGCTATTAGAGGGGGCAAGAATCAAAGGGTAGAGGAGGCTCAGTGAACTGTTTTAGAGGATTATGGGTGCTTTGGTGATGGGTACAGTGTGGTCACATACAATCTGAGAGGTGTGAACCTATACCCCTAAATCATATAGAGCATTATAAATTGTTTCCTTGAAAAAAATGTCAGGGAAAAATAAAGGTCTGAAACAAGATTAATATCCCTTTTCAATACACAGAGATAACATACAGAAACATCCAATTAACAAAATCCAGAATAATGAAAGTTTAGTAGTAATGTGCAGACTTTGTCTTATTTATCACCACTCCCCACCCCCCAAGAAGACCCTTGCAACAGGGATTGGAAAATAAACAGTTTATTCAGGAGGTGATACAAAGAAACATAAAGAGGAGGATGGAGAGCTGAGGCAGGCAAGGGAACAAAGCTAGAATGGAAAAGTTACTGAGCAGGCTGCTGCTGGAGGTAAACTGCTCATGGCCCCTGGAGATTTGTAGACTCAAGAATCCGAACTATCCCTTCATGACAACAAACTTGGAACCTGGAGTATTTATGTACCAACTGCTGTTCCTTCCTGTGTGAGGGTTGCCCCTGTGGACATTAACTCTGGAGCACTTCTGACCTCCTGTGATTAGACTAAGTTCACACCTGGAGACAAAGAAAACTCTCAGAATACAAGAACTATGTGCACACGAACCCATGGTAGGTCTGTCATACATGGACAGGTGCCTGTAATAATTTTTTGTAATAAATGTGTATTTCTTAACTGCAAGAACATCTGTGTACTTCTGAAGGTTGCTGTCCACTGTGAGCCATTATTCGGCTTAAGGAATATATGGATTTGCAGGCCACTGGCCATAACTCTTAAACCACCCTCTCCCTTGCTGACCATCGATTCTGTCAAAGTCTAGGATTAGGATCTTGCCCTATATAACTTGAGAAGCAAATCTAGAAGAAAGTGACAATTCCTTTTCTTTGAGGAAAAAAAAAAAAAACATAGCTCACACTTCTGTCTTTGGAAGCTATCTCAGTTCCCACAACCATTTTTGCAATCAATTCCTGACTCAGAGAAAGTAAAACAAGATGTGGTAACTTTATGTGGAACAGTCCCCACTACCAAGACTTCTGTTCACCTTGCTCCTTTAGCCATTCTTCCATACCCAAACTCCTTCTAGGGCGAAACTGGGACTTGATAAGCAGTGGTGTGTTCTCTAGGGTAACAAAACTCTTTACAAGTGAGTCAGTCTCTGACCACATGTGAGAGAAAAATAATTTGAACTCCTTCCAGAATAAAGAGTGCCACTAATGTACTGGACGCTTCATCCACATATGCTTTACCTCACACAACTATCGGGAAAGAATGAAGGACCAATTATTATCCCTACTTTTCTTTGGTCTCTCAGTGACTAATAAATGTTTAGGCAGTGTCAAAAATTATCCTCTATATCACCGCTACCCTCTTATTCCACTCAAAAACGGGAGTGGGCAATTATGGGCACATTTGAGAAGTTAATCCAAGAGGTACACACATCCACTAAGGAATTATTTGAGACTGATTACATGCAGTTGAGAGGAGGAAGAAAAGATTGTGGAGATCTCACAAAATTAGACTCCTGTGGGAAATAAGCATTCACAATAAACAATGGTCATTAGTTAAACTGAACAAGGATCGAAGTAGCTTAAGTTAGTTTTCAAGAAAACCAGTTTTAGTCTTATGAGGAAAGGTTGTCCAAATCTCTTCTTCACCTTAACAAAGAAACACTGAGCTTTTACTCTGAAGTACTATGAGGCTACCTCATCTTAGAGGTGTAAATAGCACCTATAAATTAAAATTGCAGTAATGAAATTAAGAGTAAGACACTATGGTGATGCTCTAGCCAGCACAAAAGAACAGTGATCCACCACCTCAACTCCCTCATGCTACTCATGGCAAAAATCTTATTGCCTACTGAGGAAAAGTTTCATTTAATTTCAAACAGCAGCTCTTTGGCACTTTTTTTTTTTTTTTACTTAGACTCATTTCCTAGTAAAAATTGAGCAAGGAGAGACTGTTCTGTATTGCTGATTAGGAGAAAATTAGCCTTGCTAATGGAGCAAACTGTCCCAAGGGAGATTGGGGTATGTGGGACTGGGACGGTGCTACTACACAAGCACAATAGCTATGGCTGCTTGTGCCTTATGTTACCTAAAGTTGAGAGAGACTTCAAGAAATTCTATGAGTTAGTGTTATCTTTATATTCAAGTTTATTGGAGACATAACTGAGGTCACCAGGGATATAATGAGTCAGATCTGACTTTAATACACTTTCCATATCCTCTTCATAAGTAATTTACATGCAGCTATTTCATGTGGGAAAAGATAGCAATTCTTACCTCACAGAATTGTGAGGATTAGCAAGAATGGTAGGAAATCATCTCATCTGGTAAGGATTCATCAGATTTTTACTGGTTATTTGGTGATAGAACTGGGTGGTCACCTACATTAATAGCGCCCACTGAGGTTCAGCTCCTACACCCTGGGCTTCAGGGACAGCACTGCCAGGAACTCTGCTCAAAGGTACTTCATGTCTGTATTGGGAGTTGAAGCCATTTTGCATTCTCCACAGATGTTGCAAACAGGGCTTCCTGCAACCACTTGTATGACTCCTTTCTCTTTACATTTTTCCAAAGTGAAGAATTGCCCAAGGAATTATCCACTAAGTGCCTGCTAACACTGTATGGTATAGGAGACACAAATTGGGACTCACTCTGTTGGGACCTCACAGCCCATGAGTGCTATTATCCCTTGTAAATCTGATTAGTGCACCCTCTACTCACCATTCTGGACTAGTATCACCCTTTTCAAGGAAACTGACCCACCAAAGCACATACTGCATTTATGTGGTTCCAGTGGGCACCCCTCTGTTCCTATAGAATGCACACATCCCTCACCCGAGCTCACTGGTCAAGGGTCAATTATGAATCCAACCCCTGTGCCTTTTCTGTGGTTGCCTGAAGGCCAGGCATCTGACAGCCAGCCTGACTCTGTTCCCAAGCACTACGGGGAATGGAAGACTTACCCCTTGCTCTTCATATGTCCTTGAGGAACTTTTCACTTCACTCTACATGAAGGAAAAGGACTGACATATTAACGGTGAATTTAGCAAAAGAAATAGAGCATGGTGATTGACCTGTATTGAGACTTTTCTTCTTCTGTCTCTGCATTTCCACCAAGGAAATGCTATAAGCTTACAGGGACCCCCATGGGTATAACCTGTAGGTGTATAGAACTGCCACTGACTGGCTAATTACTCGGGTAGGCCAGTGCCCTTACAAACATTCTGAGTCTGAATGGTTTAACATGGTAATCTTTATTTTTTTGTTCCGCCCAAGATCCAGGACACCTTAGTGCTGCCTGGTGAGTGGAGGTGGTGGTGGAAATATTTCTATTCCATAATCATACCTGATTCCCTTTAACCCCCAAAAGCTATATTCCAAAGGCAACAATTTACATAAAGAGAACCCCTATTATAGCTGGTTCAAGTCAGCTGCAGACCTGCACAACAGAGGAAACAAAACAGGTCACATCTACCAAAAAGGATCCATGGCAGCCTTATGGTATAAAAGAAAGATCAGGCTCTGGGCATTTGGGATTGCCCCTATCCTACCCACAAGTGCCACACCACACAGATTATTTCTCCATCATTGTGACACGATGCCCTTCCCTTCAGAAGAACAGCCTTTCAGAGAATGGACATCACAATCACATATCAGATGCATGCTAATTACCCAAACTAATAAGAAAGATGAGCCCTTTAATACTAAATATGAAAACACAAAGTTTTAAGAATTCTGGGAAAGTAAAATAGAAGATCATGTTGAACAAACAGAACTATTTCAGAGGGGTAGGGGAATGCAAACAGAAGTCAAATGAACCAAAAATATAAATTTATATTATCACAACTTTTAAAAACTTTTTTTATTATATTATTTATTTTCTTTTACATCATTATCTACCCCGGGTTCTCTCTCCACCTTATGATAACCCATGAACTGTCGTCTTAGACTTTTGTGCCCCTCCCACCCTCGATTTTTCACCCTTCTCCTCTCATGCACTATGCTTCAATTTTGCTAAAAAAATAGTCTTAAAATTTTTTTGTCTGCCGGGCACGGTGGCTCGTGCTTGTAAGCTTCAGCCTATGAAGCGGCCGGGGCTAGGGATAGAGGTTCGAGTCCCGCCTGGGGTCCGTAGCGAGACCGAGTTCCAAAAAAAATAGCTGGGCGTGGTGGTACGCGCCTGTAATCCCAGCTACCTGGGAAGCTGAGGCTGGGGATTGCTTGAGTCTGTGGTACCCCGGGCAACGAGAGCCTGCGGTTCCACGGGCAAAAATAGCAAGACCTAGTCTCAAAAAAAAAAAAATTTTTTTTTGTCTTTTTGATTGCTTTCCCTTTACCCCTTATATAAGTGAGACTGTAAGACAGGAGGCTTAATAAATTAAATATAAATATATATATATATATATATATATATCTCCTCCCTATATATATAGGGAGACAATTAGAGAGCAACATAAGTCTCGGGGAATGGAATTACTATTATTAACAGATGCCAGACACTCAGAGCAGTCACTGTGCCCCTCCCTAGCTCTGCTGGAACACAGCGCCCAGAAGCCCGCTCCCCCACCCTCACCTTTCTAAAAGCCCGCCCCCACCTCGCCTTTCTGACAAAACCTGAGAAACATCTGACCCCACCCCTAACGGAAGTCCGCCAAAGGGCTCCATTTCCTCTCCCCTCCCAAACTCGCCATCAGGTCGCAGGGGCCTGTTGTCCACAGCTGCCACCACCTGCGCCAGCACACCAGCCTTCAGCTTCGTGCCCGCGCCACCAGCCATGGCCAATGCCCAAGTGCCACGCGTGCGCCAGAACTACCATCCTGAGACCGAGGCCGCCGTCAACCTCCTCATCAACCAGGAGCTGCACGCCTCCAACACCTACCTGTCCGTGGCCTTCTTCTTCAGCCGCTACGACGTGGCCCTGAAGCACTTCGCCAACTACTTCCACCAGCAGTCCCGCGAGGCCAAGGGGCATGCCAGGAAGCTGATGCAGTTGCAGAACCAGCGAGGTGCCTGCCTCCATTTCCGCGTCATCAGGAAGCCAGAGCGAGACAACTGGGAGAGCGGCTTCCGAGCCCTGGGGTGTGCCCTGCGCCTGCAGAAGCGTGTCAACCAGAGCCTGCTCGAGCTGCACCACCTGGCCAGTGACACGCAGGACGCCCACCTCTATCGCTTCCTGCAGACCCACTACCTGCATGGCCAAGTCCAGTCCATCAAAGAGCTGGGGGACCATCTCACCAACCTGCGCAACCTGGGGGCTCCGGAGTCCAGCTTGGCAGAGTACCTCCTTGACCAGGTCACCCTGGGGGATACCGATAGGGAGTGACACTGGACTGCCCTGCCCACAGCAGGGGAGCCTGCTGCCTCCCCCTGGTTACCAAGTTTTGCATTCCCGTTGCAATATTGCCTGTGCAATGCTTCCTTTTTTTCTTCCAGTTTTGCCTTCTGTCTCAATAAAGTTATTGGTTCTTCAATAAAGATCTCATTTGTGTGTGAAAAACCCTCCCTTTTATGTTTCAACAGGTATGGGGAAGTCCCTCCACCCTCCCAGGACCCATCCTCAGGCAGCTCAGGTCCCTGGGATGGAGGGAGAAGGTATTCC
>PVHY01031655.1:0-12468 GCA_004024945.1 Uropsilus gracilis | reverse complement strand
TGTGTATATGTACCACATTTTTTTCATCCAGTCATCTGTTTTGGGGCATTTAGGTTGCTTCCATGTCCTTGCAATTATAAATTGTGCTGCGGTAAACATCCGAGCACATGTGTCCCTTTGTACCCACATATAGGTCTCTTTTGGGTAGATTCCCAAGAGAGCAATTGCTGGGTCAAATGGTAATTCCATTTTCATTAACCTGAGAGTCCTCCATACAGCTTTCCATAGTGGTTGGACTAGTTTACATTCCCACCAACAGTGTAGTAGTGTTCCTTTCTCTCCACATCCTCGCCAGCAATTCTTGTTGTCTGTTCTTTGGATGTGACAAAAATTCCTTTAAAAAAACCATGACAAGCTGGGCACGGTGGTTCGTGCCTGTAAGCTTCAGCCTATGAAGCGGCTGGTGCTAGGGATCACGGTTCAAGTCCCACTCCGGGCAACACAGGAGACCTAGTCCTAAAAAAATAGCTGGGTGTGGTGGCACACACCTGTAATCCCAGCTACCTGGGAAGCTGAGGCTGGGGATGGCTTGAGTCCGTGGTACCCCGGGCAACGTGAGCCTGCGGCTCCATGGGCAAAAATAGTGCGACCTAGTCTCAAAAATAAATAAATAAATAAATCTTTGCCCTCCACATGAGCGATAAGGGCTTAATAACGAAGATCCACAAGGAACTAACACAACTAAACAAAAGCAAAACAAAAAGCCCAATCAAAAAATGGGGAGAAGAACTGAAAAGACACTTCTCCAAAGAGGAAATACAAATGGCCAACAGGCACATGAAAAATTGCTCAACTTCGCTAGTAATAAGAGAAATGCAAATCAAAACAACAATGAGATACCACCTTACACCAGTAAGAATGGCCCACATCCAAAGAACAGACAACAAGAATTGCTGGCAAGGATGTGGAGAGAAAGGAACACTACTACACTGCTGGTGGGAATGTAAACTAGTCCAACCACTATGGAAAGCTGTATGGAGGACACTCAAGTTAATGAAAATGGAATTACCATTTGACCCAGCAATTGCTCTCTTGGGAATCTACCCAAAAGAGACCTATATGTGGGTACAAAGGGACACATGCACTCGGATGTTTACCGCAGCACAATTTACAATTGCAAGGACATGGAAGCAACCTAAATGCCCCAAAACAGATGACTGGATGAAAAAAATGTGGTACATATACACCATGGAATATTACTCATCAATTACAAATGACACATTTGATGAATTTATGGAAACCTGGATGTACCTAGAAGAAATCATTCTAGCAGAAACGAGCCAGATGGAAAGGGACAGAAACCAAATGGTTTCACTAATATATGATCAACCAAATGAAACTGCACAAGGGGAGAATGGGGACCAGCTGGAGCGGGTAGGAAGGGGAGGTGGTGGGTGACCCCCAGGGACTGAAATGATGTGAAATATAGATAAATAAATAAATTTAATTTAAAATAAATAAATAAATAAATAAAAATAAAATTAAAAAACCATGACAAGTCAGGCGTGGTGGTACACACCTGCAGCCCAAGCGCTGGGAGACAAGAGACCTGGGATCGCTTGAGTTCACAGATTTGAGACTACCCTGGGCAACACAGTGGTGATACCTGGTTCTCGAAAAAGCAGCCAGGTGCGGTGGCAGGCGCCTGTAATCCCAGCTACATGGGAGGTTGAGTCTGGGGATCGCTTGCGTTTGTGGTACCCCGGGCAATGTGAGCCTGCGGTTCCACAGGCAAAAATAGTGAGACCTAGTCTCAATAAATAGAGACTAGATAGATAGATAGATAGATAGATAGATAGATAGATAGATAGATAGATAGATAGATAGATAGATAGATAGATAGATAGATGGATAGGGAGATAGGGAGATAGATGGATGGATAGATAGATACATCTGGCAAGATCTGCAAGTAGACCAAGCATATCTGGCTCCACGTGTGCAAGATACTACCCTGCAGCTTTTCCACAAAACCAAAACTAGTTCTGTTTATCTTTTAAATCCAAGGGAGAGTCCCAACCTATGTCCTCCCATCCCACTATTTTTCCTGGGGGTGTCCATCCGTGGGGTACAGCCCCCCCAGGCCAGCCACTAGGCTCGCTGGGCCCACTGTCCGTCTCCAAAGCCTCTACCTGAGTCTCAGCTCCTAAATTGGTTAGAATGTTGTTGTGGGTTTTTTTGAGACTAGATCTCGCTATTTCTGCCTGTGGCACTGCAGGCTCATGTTGCCCGGGCTGCCACAGGTGTGCACCACCACGCCCAGCTAATATTTTGGAACTAGTGCCCCCAGCGGGACTCAAACCGCGATCCCTGGCCCCAGCCGCAGCTTCCTAGGCTGCTGCTTATAGGCATGCGCCCCCGTGTCCGGCCTTTGGTTAGAATGTTTTGGCTGCAAGGGACAGAAACTGAAACTGACTTTTTTTTTAAGTAAGGGAATTTTTGCTCATGGAAGATTTGGAGATAGAGAGCTAGGGTTTCTCCCCCTCAGCACTGTTGACATTTGGGGTCAGACAATTCTTGGAATTGAGCAGCTGTGCTGGGCACTGCAGGGGAGGAGGGTAAGTATTATCCCTGACTCCATCCACTCCATACCAGGAGAACCGCCCCCTCTTGCTGAAGAGGAGTACCCCCAGACACAGCAACCACAACACCCTATAGGGCAAGGTCTCTCCTGGCTGAAACCCATGATGCCAGTCGGCTTCCGGTTCAACTGGCTTCTCAAACAATGCCACAGATTTCTCCTCGCCATCTCTCAGCTCTCTAACTCCTCTCCCTTGGAGAAGCTTTTGTCAGGAGACTCCTGTTTGTGGGGACAAAGGTGGTGCCAGGAGCAACCCCAAACCAAATCCCCCCATCCGTTTAAGAGCCCCCACAAAAGATGAGCACCTTGGCCCAGGCAAGGCAGTGAAAGTCCCAGGGATGGGTCTAATTGTCCCAGGCTCCAACTGCACCCCCTGTTAGACCAGTCACTGCGGGCAGATTCAGGAAAGCACCGGTTAGCCAAGTGGAGGTGGCACAGCTGCCAATGGAGTCAGAGGGCGTGGGGGTCAGCTGTGGGGATAGGTTGACTCGACTGAAAGCAGGGGGAGTGTTGGCAGAGACCCTCGCTGCATGTGCCTGGCTAGTGACCCCATCTAGAACTTGGGGGGGGGCGGGGGGGCGGCGGCACAAATAGATGTCTGGAGGTGAATATCATACGCAGTCGTGCTCGATACATGCAAACAGACGTAAAGTGATGAATGGCCCGATGAGTGGCCAAGGCTGTTGTGGTCACTGCATTTAGCTGTGGAGCAAATTCCTGCCCCTCCCCCACCCAGTGGCTCAAAATCACACCCACGGTTATTATGTCACAGCATCTGGGATCAGGAGCCTGGACAGGAGGAGCTGCTCCTCTGCCGGGATCGCCTTCGTGGTGTTGGGCATGACGGGTGCCTGGATGCCTGAGGGGGGGCCCAGCTCTCTCTGATGGTGAGTTTATCTCCCTGGGGCTGTAGAACCAAGGGCCCTTGGCTGCTGGTGGGCGCTCCTACTTGGCTGTTCACTCCACAGACCCACAAGAGTGTTCGAGTATGACAGAAGTTTCTAGAATGCAACCTGATCTTGGCATGGCAGCCGTCACTTTGAGCATAGTTTGCCGATTCCACCCAACTCTCAAAGGAAATGGATAACTCCAAATCCTGTCCCCTAGGGGGTAGGATCATGGGGGCCGCCTTCGGGTCTGCCCACACAGTCTCTGAGAAGTGGAACTACTCACAGCTTAATGCTCAGTCCTTAAAGCAAAGCAGATGCCAGAGGTCTGCAAAGTCTGGTCTAAAGGCGATCAGCCTAGTCATCTTCGTATAGATTGCAACTGAGTTAACCAGGTCTCACTATGTTGCCCAGGGGTAGTCTCGAACCTGCGAACTCAAATGATCCCTGGCCTCTTGCCTCCTAGCACTTGGATTACAGGCATGCACCACCACACCTGACTTGACTGTCACATTTTTAAGTGATTGAAAACATGAGAGGAAGACATTTCAAGACACAGGAAAGTGCTATGAAAGTCACATTTTGAAGCCGGGCACAGTGACTCGTGCCTGAAAGCTTCAGCCTATGAAGCAGCCGGGGCTAGGGATCATGGTTCGAGTCCCGCCTGGGGCCCATAGCGAGACCTAGTTCCAAAAAAATAGCTGGGCGGGGTGGTGTACGCCTGTAATCCCAGCTACCTGGGAGGCTGAGGCTGGGGATTGCTTGAGTCTGTGGTACCCCGGGCAACGTGAGCCTCCAGTTCCACTGGCAAACATAGCAAGACCTGGTCTCAAAAAGAAAGTCACATTTTGGCGTCCACCTTTGACATAAAAACCTTTTGCGCATTCTCTGGGGCAGCTTTCAAGAGGCAAATTCAGAGTTGAGCACTTGTGAGAGGCCGCCAGGCCCACGGAGAGCTCCAGTCCTTGATGGAATAGGGTGACTGAGCCCTACCCCGCGTGGCCATACATCCCTGGGCAAGGGCACAGTGACCTCCCCCAGCCCAGGGGTTTCCTCTGCAGATTGGGGGTGGCTACGAGAGAGGAAGTGCCTCAGCCTGGAGACCACAGTGTGAACTTCAGGTCAGAACACATTCACCGCGGTCCTGGCTAGCACCCAGCCAGCTGCCTAGGGCAGGGGGGCCCCTCCAGCTTCTCCAGGCAACAGGGGCAGGGGGCAGGGGGCAGGGGGCAGGAGGTGGCCACCCCCAGTGCCTCACATCAGTATGTGCTGTGGATCAGAACTGGAGCACAAGGTGCTGAGTGGGGCCACCATGTGAATTTTGCTTTGTTTTATTTATTTTTTGAAGCCAGGTCTCGCTATGTTGCCCGGGTTGGTCTCAAACCCACGAACTGAAGTGACCCCAAGCCCCTTGCCTCCCAGCACTTGGACAACAGGCGCATGCCACCACACCTAGCTCCATATGGATTTTAAAAAGCTAAAGTGGGGGGGAGGAAGCTGGCGTGTAGGTGGGCTTCTCTGGGATGGGCTTCTGATGACCCCGGCCTTGCTCAGCGGGCACTATCTGTGGTGGGACAGAGAGCAGCTGGCCACGTGCCAGTCGATACATTGAATAGCCAACCCCCCATTCAATACCTTTTCCTGCCTTCTCTCTCTTAGCTCGTCCCTTCCTTACTCTATAGGCAAATAAACCCCCCCCCCTTTTTTTTTTGAGACTAGGTCTCACTATTTTGCCCACGGAACCACAGGTTCACGTTGCCCGGGGTACCACAGACTCAAGCCATCCCCAGCCTCAGCTTCCCAGGTAGCTGGGATTACAGGTGCGCGCCACCACGCCCAGCTATTTTTTGGGACTAGGTCTCCTGTGTTGCCCTGGGCAGGTCTCAAACCACGATCCCCAGGCCCCGCCACAATGTCATAGGCTGTTGCTTACAGGCAGTACCACCATGCCCGGCTCAGCAAATAAATCCTTTTAAATCCTAAAAAAAAAAATCCACATCACAGCCTGGGAAGGTTAGCACCCTGTATCAGTGGCTCCCACAGGGACAGTTGATAGGAATGGTGGAATGTCACTGTTCCTTGACACATAGGGGATGACACTCCATGTGTCAGGGTGTAAGCATGCAGGGGAAGGGGCAGGACTCCGTCTGCCCTCCTCCAGCTGGTCCTGACGACAAAGCTGAGACTGAAATTCGTGGCGGGGGAAAGAAGGTTCAGGCAGCTAAGCGTCCCAGAGAACAGCCAACACAAAGATGGCGGCTGAGAAGGAGGCTACTCTGGCTATAGGAGATTAAAGGGCCTTGTGTTTGGAGCACGATGACCACTGACCTGGGGTCACATGCTAGGTCACCACAAGACTTAGATCTCCGTGGCCTTGTCACTCTGAGATGGGGGGCCTCCTGTTCCTGCCCCCACAAATGCCTTCCCCTTAGCCTCCCTCTTCCCAATGGTAGAATAGGCACTCATACCCCAGAATTTCAGTTCCACCCTGGCCAGGCTGTGTGTCCACCGGCCACCACATCTCTTTGACCCCCCCCAAGGCCCATCTGAGCAGTGAGCTGTTGGCCCCGAGGAGGCAGGTGCTGCTGACAAGGTTACCGCCCCTCCCAGGAGTCTAGCAGTGGTGCTTGCCTCTCACAAGAGCTTCATTCAGGCCAAGAGGGCCAATGTGGAGCTGTGGGGTCCAGGGAACAGACACCCTTGGACAAAGTAGGGACAATTCCCCAGGAGCCCCTGTTAGCCAAGACGCCAGTGAGAGCCCTCTGGGCTGGCTGTCGCAGGTCTGGGCATCTGCCTGCCCCTTCTGGGGCTTTTCCCCAGCTTTCTGGTGGCACTGGGTAGGAGTGAGTTGCCTGTTTTACAGATGGACATATCAAGGCCCAAAGTAAGCACAGACCCCAGAGCTGGGGCTGGATCCAGGATGATGAGCAAGCCCGGAACAACACAGAGGGCATTGGGTAGACCTCCCCTTTCATCACTCCACCTGGAACCTGCATTCATTCATCGTTGTCTGGACTTCTCAATGCATCCAGCCCATGCTGACCTGTGATCCAGTCCACCCTGCTGAGTCCAATGTCCATGGAAGGCTGGGTGGACAGCAAAATGCGTCCATCCACACACACACTGGAAGGTTGCTCGGCCTCTAGGAGGCCTAGTCTGACACATTACCATGTGCATGGCCTGGAGGACATTGCGCCGAGAGAACCCAAGGACACCCCTGCCCCCAGGGATGCCCCAGCCTGCAGGAGTACCGGGCACTCAACAGTTTCCCCAAGATGTGCCACGGACCCACAGGCTCATGGGAGCGGGAGCAACCTCTCTGAGTGGGAGCGATGACCAGGCCCAGCAGAACAGCCAGGAAGAGGCGGGCCAGGCACCAATAACCTCTGGCGTGACACAACCACGCGGTCCTGTCTTGGGAGAACCAAATAGAGTGTGGTTGCCCAGAGGTTCTGAGCCACGGGTTTGGGGGCGGTCTTTGTTTTCTTCCTTTTTTCCAATCAAGTCATCGAATTTGGTTCACATTTTCTTTCCTAATGGTCATGTACATGCAATTAAATTGTCATCATAAGCAACAGTTCAGTGGCCTTACATGCATTCACGTGGCTGTGCAGCCAGCCCCACACATCTCCCAAACTCATTTGCCCAAACTGAGACTGTCCATCAAAGTCTAACTCCCCAAAGCCGGGCACGGTGTCGCATGTCTGTAATCCCAGGGTTGGGAGGCTGAGGCCAGGGATTGCTTGAGTCCACAGGTTCATAGCGAGACCTAGTCTCAAAAAATAGCCGAGTGTGGTAGCGAGCACCTGTAATCCCAGCTACCTGGGAGGCTGAGGCTGGGAATCGCTTGGTTCTGCGAGATTGGGACTATCCTGGGCAGGCAACACAGAGGGACCTAATCTATAAAATTAAAAAATAAATTGAAAAGACTAACTCCCAGCTGGCAGTGCCCCTGGAGGGCTCCAGGTCCTTGGCAAGGACCCTCAGCTTGCTCCTGCCAGCGTCTAGGCTGCTGGTGGGGGTGCTGAGATGTGGGGTGAGCCTGACACCACGGAGGTCTGAAGTTTCCGGGGGGCAAGGGTCTCAGGCTGAGGGGCCCAGTCTTTCTCCTCAGATCTGTGGGGGGAAAGGGGTCAGGCAGCCTCTGCCCGGGCATGACTTGGGGGGGGATCCCCCTCTGGTTTACTTCCACCTCAACCAGATTTGCACTAAGAAGGAGAAAACTGGGTGCACCCATCATCTGGGTAGGACCGGAAGTGCGCGTGGTTGGAACCGGAAGAGACTAGCTTGTGAAACTCACTGCTGTGGCGACCTGTCACAGAGCTCCCCCTATAATGGTTTTGAACCTGGGGAGCCAATTTCTTGGTCCAGAGATGTCTGCAACATGAGTGAGACTCCCTCCCTCTCCAACAACGGGAGGCAAGCCCCTGGGGTATCACTACGGCCCCACAGCAGAGCTGTGACTGGACAGGGGAGAAGAACTGAACTAACCACCTGCGGGAGTCTGTGCCCACCAGGGAACGTATCCACTGCCAGGGTCTGGGAGGTGGGTTCCCAGCCCAAGATACCGGAACTATACAGGACAGAATCAGCACCAAGGGCCAGGCATGGTGGCTCGTGCCTGTAAGCTTCAGCCCATGAAGTGGCTGGGGTCAGGGATCGCGGTTCGAGTCCCTCCCGGGGCAACACAGCGAGACCTAGTGCAAAAAATAGCTGAGCATGGTGGCGCACGCCTGTCATCCCAGTTACCTGGGAAGCCGAGGCTGGGGATGGCTTGAGTCCGTGGCTCCCCGGGCAACATGAGTCTGCGGTTCCACGGGCAAAAATAGCGAGACCTGGTCTCAAAAAAAAAAAAAAAAAAAGAAAAAAGAAAAAAAGAATCAGCACCAAGAGACAGACACCAGCAAAGAGAAGCCAATATGGCTGTCACCTCACCCATAGGAAGTGCTGCAGCAAAGGAGACTGAAGGCACACACCACACATCCGCGTTGTGAGAGCTCCTGACTTGCAGGACCCGGCTCCCTGATACCAGGTCAAAAAAGGGCAGAAGCCACCAGCCAAGAAGCCACATTCAAAATGCGGCTTCTGCCACCCAGGTTCCCTCAGGTTCGTACCACCTGCGCGTAGCAGTTGCCAGTCAAATGCAGTTTAACAACAGGGTTTATTAACAAGGACCTTCAACAGGGAAAACAGAAAGTCCTCGAAGCCACAAGTGACCAGTTAGCTTACCCCAGTCACCATTTGGTCCAAAAGTCCCAAACCCATGTCCAAGATGGTGCCCCTTTGCCCCTCCACACCTGAGGCAGGCGCTCTGCAAATTCCCGTCTTTCTCCAGCGCCTTCTCTTTGCTTCTCTCGCCAGTGTTCCGAGCCGCTCCACTTCTCCAAGTCTCTTCAAACTTTTCCCACAACTGCTGATGCACAAGTCACCTTTTCAATTCCCTGGCCATCTCCAGGTACCAGTTCACGATGCCAGCTTGCTGCAGAGCCACACTCTCCACACCGGCTACTCTTCTGCCAGTCACCATGGCTCCTTGCCACCACCAGCTCACTCTTCCAGGGGGTTTCTGCCCAGTCTGGTCACTTGGGCTACTCTTTACCCGCCTGCCATTCTCTTCTCTCCTCTTCCCAAAAGTCTGTCTCTTCTAGTCTCTGCTCCTTGCCTTTTTTATCCTTTTTTTCTTTCTCCTAAAAGTCAAAGGTTCCCATTTCCCTTTACACAATCTCTAGGTGATACATTCTCTCTTCTGGGTCCACACCAGTCATTTGCAACAAAGTAAAAGTTCCCTTCTCCTGTTTAGGCCTCTTTCACCTCTGTGTTTTTCAGACATAGTTAATGGCATCAACGCCTAAATTTGAAAACTGCCCATATTGGGTTTCCAGCTTCAATACTGCTCACATTGGGGTCCTGGCTTCATTCCCACCCCACAGAAAACTCTGGAGATCCCAGCAGCCTGCAGGGCTGTGTTCCAGAGCAGAGGTCCTCACCCAGAACAGAGGACGTTGCTCCAGGAAAAAAAGACCAGTGAGCCCTGCGTCAACCAACAACTTACAGCGAGAGAGGAGTTGGGGTAGCCAGAGGGAGGAGAGGGGAGAGGGGGGGAAGAGGGTGTTACAGGGAGGGCCATAAAGGCCTTCCCGAATAACTCTACAAATAGCTATACAGCTCGTGCCTGTAAGCTTCAGCCTATGAAGCAGCCGGGGCCAGGGATCGCGGTTCGAGTCCCGCCTGGGGCCCGCAGCGAGACTTAGTTCCAAAAAAATAGCTGGGCGTGGTGGCGTGCGCCTGTCATCCCAGCTACCTGGGAAGCTGAGGCTGGGGGTCGCTTGAGTCCGTGGTACCCCGGGCAACGAGAGCCTGCGGTTCCACGGGCAAAAATAGCAAGACCTAGTCTCAAAAAAAAAAAAAAATAGCTATACAAATATGATCAGTGTTGCATGAAAATTAAAAAATAAATAATAAAAACAACAACAGCCGGGCGTGGTGGCGCGTGCCTATAATCCAACACTGTAGCCTGTGTTAGAATTTCCTTTCCTTTTAAGGCCAAGTCAAGTTCCAGCACACGTCCAGCATACGTTCCAGCACCATACGTCCTCCCCACCCGTCGTGGACCCTCAGACTGTCTCCAGCCCTTGGCTGCTGTGAATCACGCTGCTGCAAACATGAATGTACAAATAGCTCTGTTCTTTCGGGCTCAGGCAGGGGAATTGCACCGATTAGTAGTTCCATGTTTACCTTTTTGAGGAATCCCCAATCTGTCTCCATTTTCCATCCCCACCAGCAGCGCCAAGCGCCGAGGGTTCCCATTGCCCTGACGCCTCATCACCACCTGTTCTCTCCTGGCTGTGGTTTCCTTTCATAGTAATTGCCCCGATGAGCTGCTGAAGTTCCTTACGTTTCATCACAGGGTATTTCGAGCACATATAAGAGGAGAAAGTAGCGTGTGCCCTGGTCACTCTTGTTTCAGCTCTTTTCTACCCTGGCACTCTTTCATGCTGACATTGAGCATCTCAACTGTGGAGAAGAATGGAAAGAGTTAATAGCAAACACTGCCTGATTCCTAGGTTAACACTTTCTACTTTACACCTTCATCACAGACCCACGTGTCCATCATTCTGCTACAGCCACGATTACAGTGGTGCGTGCGTTCTTCCCACTTGGAAGGATGATGTGTGCCAATGAGACCGGATGTTAAAAATATGGACAAAACCAGGCCGGGCACGGTGGCTCGTGCCTCTAAGTTTCAGCCTATGAAGCGGCCGGGGCTAGGGATCACGGTTCGAGCCCCACCTGGGGCCCATAGCGAGACCTAGTTCCAAAAAAATAGCTGGGCGTGGTGGCGCGCGCCTGTCATCCCAGCTACCTGGGAAGCTGAGGCTAGGGATGGCTTGAGTCTGTGGTACCCTGGGCAACGAGAGCCTGCGGTTCCACGGGCAAAAATAGCGAAACCTAATCTCAAAAAAAAAAAAAAAAATGGACAAAACCAAGTGTTGGCAAGGATACCCAAAAAATGGTCTCTCAAAGGTTTCAGGGAGAAAGTGATGTGGGCAAGTCATCGAAGAAGACAATAGTTTGGCTGTGCAAGATGTTGAACATAGCATGGTCATGTGATCAGTCCTCGTGGTCCTAGGTATGACTTAAGAGAAATGAAAGCAAGGCCGTGCATGGTGGCGCATGCTTGTAAACGGCAGCCTAGGAAGCTGTGGCCGGGGCCAGGGATCGCAGTTTGAGTCCCGCTGGGGGCACTTAGCAAGACCTAGTTCCAAAAAAATACTGGGTGTGGTGGCACGCGCCTGTAATCCCAGCTATCTGGGAAGCTGAGGCTGGGGATGGCTTGAGTCTGTGGTCCCCCAGGCAACATGAGCCTGCAGTTCCACGGGTAAAAATAGCAAGACCTAGTTTCAAAAAAAAAAAGAGAGAGAGAAATGAAAGCACAAAAACCTGTACACACGCGTTCATGATTCATAGTCACTCAAGACAAACAACCAGCCCTTGTCCCTCCACCGGCAAGTGGTGGAGTAAACACGGACCATCGAGAAATAATGCTGGGACGTAACCAGGAACAAACCTCAAGTGTCCGGCGATGTGGGTGGATCTTGAAAGCGTGACTGAGTCACCAGGGTCACATCCTGGTGTAGACCAGCTACAGAGACCATTTAATTGGGGCTTGGGGAAGGGAGGTGGAGGTGGAGGTGGAGGTGGAGGAGGAAGGAGGGGCTGGCCACAAAGGGGATGACCGTCATGGAGATATTTTATTCCTTGGACAACTGTATGGTTTTGTCACAATCCAGAGAACTGTTTATTATAAGGCGTAGTAAATAATTCCTGTCGTCAATAATTCTCTACAACTGTACGCATCTCCCACAGTTGCTACAGCAAAACACTACAACCCGGTGACATAAAACTACAGGAATTGATCCTTTCCCAGCAGCGGCTAGGAGGCCACGCTCTGGGCGCCCTCGTTCCCTCCAGCGGCTCCTGGGGAGGGCCTGTCCTGCCTCTTCTCACTTCTGTGGGCCCATGTGTCCTGGGCTCTGGCCACATCCTTGCAGTTTCTGCCTTCATCGCCGCTGTGTGTCAGCTTCCCCTGTGTCTCATGAGGACACTTTCATCACTGGACTTTGGGTCACCTAAGCAATGTGACATCAGCTCAAAGGCCTTAACTAGACCACAGCTTCGAAGTCCCTGTTTCCCAGTCCTATTCGCAGGTTCTAGGGTTTAGAAAGTATCTCGTGGGGCCGGGCACGGTGGCTCGTGCTTGTAAGCTTCAGCCTATGAAGCGGCCGGGGCCAGGGATCGCAGTACGAGTCCCGCCTGGGGCCCATAGCGAGACCTAGTCCCAAAAAAATAGCTGGGCGTGGTGGCGCGCGCCTGTCATCCCAGCTACCTAGGAAGCTGAGGCTGGGGATTGCTTGAGTCTGTGGTACCCTGGGCAACGAGAGCCTGCGGTTCCACAGGCAAAAATAGCAAGACCTAGTCTCAAAAAAAAAAAAAAAAAAAAAA
>PVHY01031654.1:0-12473 GCA_004024945.1 Uropsilus gracilis | reverse complement strand
CCCGTGTGCGTTACGGCCTGTGAGATACCCCCCGGGGGAGAGACCACAGGGTGGGATGCTCTGACCAGGAGCGAGCGAGGACCTGATGCCCCCCACATCCACGTGAGCGAGTGTGGACGTGGATGCCTTGCCAGGGAGCCTGTGATGACCACAGCTGCCCCGCAGGCTGCAGGAGGCCGGGGCGAGGACCCAGCCACATGGCACCTGCTTTCCTGCGGTCCTCCGGAAAGCGTGAGCTGATGTCTCAAGGCACAGCCTCCCGCAGCGAGGCAGAGGCCCCCGACAAGCTGTGCAAGGAGCTAGCCTAAGGCCCGCGCAGCTCCTGGCCGCTCGGCCACCGCCTCCCTCCCAGAAAGGAGACACAGAGGTGCGAACGTCAGCGGGCAGCTTTAATGACCCACGTGCCCCCGTGTCGTTCATGGCTTCACGTTCTTGGCGCTCGGTTCTTAAGCTTCGGCCCTGGAGACTCGGTGGGAGCAGCGTCTGGATCTGGGTGGAGACATGGCTCTAGCTCGGACTCCACGCGCGGTCCCTTGCGGCCGGCTCGCCTGAGCTGCCTCGGTGCGGAGCGCCTGGTGACGTCCCCCTGCCAGTCCCCGGGCAGGAAGAGCGGCATCTGCTTGGTCCTTGCTGAAGAGAGGGAGGACTGAGGCAGCCGTCGTCCAGGCACGGGGACAAGGCCCTCTCTGAGCGACGCGAGGGCGGGCGCCAGTCGCACGTGCTGGCCGTCCTCACAGAGGACGGAGCCAGGTTCCCAGAGCGAGGTTCCCATGCGGAAGAACTGCCCATCGGAGGCCACGTGTGTGGAAGGGCCACCACGCTCGGTCCGGCCCCTGCCCCATCACCCCCCCCGCGTCCCCCAGACAAGCCCTTGCCTCTGGACTGCTCCCTCCGACTGTAAAGCGAGGGGCTGGTCAGGGACTGACTCAACCCCAGACAGAAGCGTGTCCAGGGCGGCTGCGTCCCCTCTCCGGCCGGGGCAGCCGGCAGAGACAGGCCAGCTCTCCTCAGAGGGCCAGGCCGCCCCCGCTCAGCCACCGCGCCCTCTCTGAGGAGCGCCCGGAGGAGCTGCTGTGCCACAGGGGGCTGTGGCAGATGTTGTCCAGCCTGCTCCTGATGGCGTCCTGCAGCGCCTCGTCGCCCAGCAGGACCGCGGCGGCCAGGGCCAGCCAGAAGTACTCGGCGGCATCGTGGGCATCCTAACCCCGTGGCCGGGGCGGAGGAGAAAGAGCGTTAGCAGGCGTCCCCGGGTCCTCTGCAGGCAGCACCAGGGCCTCGGGGGGTTCTCGTCGCCGCTGGCGGCTCCTTGGGGAGCGCCGCCCCCCCGCTCTGCTGCGCTTCCGGGGACCCCAGAAAGCAAGAGCGGAAGCTGGTCAGATCTGACGAATCGCGAAGCAGCGCGGCCCTGGGGCTGGTGCTCCAGAGATGACCCCAGCTGACCCAGCCGGTCACCCCTGGCACCTCTCGATGTGACCTGGCAGAGAAGATGCCCCCACACTGAGAGGCGTGGGAACGGGATGAGAGATGCGCTAGGAGATCAAAAGGACACGTTATCGTGTCTCACCCCCTCTGGCACACTAGAGGGTGGTCAATAGAAACACCTGAGGGTGGGCCGCAGCACGTCTCTCCCCTGTCACCGGCTTCTTGACCTCTGCGGAAGGTCCCAAGAGACACAGGACCTATTAGTAATGGCCGTTGCCCCCACAGGCACATCCTCCTGTTACCACGCATCCCCGCGTCCTCCCTGCTGTGTGTCACGTACGCTTTGCTCCTTCCTCATGACATCATTGTGACATCTCCTGGCTGGGGCATAGAAGGGGCTACACAGCTTCACTAAAGTGGGACCTGGACATGCTCCCCAGGACCCCCGTGCTGCGGGCTGGCCTCACACATCACTGTCCATCTCTTCCGTCTCAATTTCTTCTTCATTCCACAAGTGACTCCTAACACCACACCCTTGGAAATCTATGCCAGAGCTGCCAAAAGCTGGAAGGGAGGAGGGTAAGAAAGAGAGGAGCAGAAACAGAACCCAGATATGTAGATGGGTGGGGTCACCCATGGAGACATCTAAGTGCCAACATCCAGAATAATCAGAAACTGTATTTATACCTGAGCTTCCCAGTTCCTTTGTCAATGGGTTGTCACCCCTCAGCTAGAGAGAGTCGGGCTCTTGCTTTTGCAAGTCCTCACACCCTTGGCTCGTACCATTCAACCCTACACACCCCATCCCTGAACCACTTCCTGGGAGCAGTGCAATACAAGCAAGGTGGCTAGGAGTCCGCCCCCAGCCCTCAGCCCTCCCTAGATTCCCTAGGAATAAACAACAGACGCTTCTCTGGGCAAGATTCAAGAAGAGATGTCTGGTTCCCGTTAACCCTCTTAAGTCAATAATTAATCCAAGCCAGAAACAACATCTGGAAACTAAGGAAAGCAGAGTGGAGCGCCACAAGGCCTCAGGGGGCCAAAAAGGCGGTCAGTGTGTTAAGTGATTAGGTTTGAGCTGGATTAACCTGAGACCTGTGGTAAGAGGGAGTCGAAGCTTCCAGAGACAGAACTGTAACAGCAGGAAGGGCCATCCCTCGGTTCCAGAAGGGATGAGAAAAGGAAGACATCTTAGATTCAACTCCAGCACAGTGAATACAGGACACGAGACGAAGGCCTTCTCAGGACCTAGACATGCTTCCCTCCAAAGACCTCACCTATTTCATCGCAACAAGCTTACTTCAAACATAGTTAACCTGTCCTTCATTTTAGATTTCTCCCAAAACATAGATGTATGCCACGCTACAGACGTGATTTGACTAGTTAGCCCACAGCGTTCTGTAGACACATGAAAGACAGGACACCCCAAAAATAGCTATCTAAGCTTTTCCCTGTACATGTCACCTTAGCTTGTGGAGCGAAGGTCAGTGAGATCTTACGGCTGCAAGAGAAACTATTTCCTGGACCTAAGGTGTCTCCAAAGATGACCACACTGTCAGTGACATCTCCCTGAAGGCAGGGCAAACACCGAGAGTGCCTGGTTTTGTCACATGAGAAACCCTCCCCGTGTCCTGTGAGACCCCAACCTCTCTTCTTGACACCTCGGATCCCAAACCCACTCCTTAGCTCAGGATAGAAACCCTCACGCTAGTCCATCAACTCTGGCACTAAAACCCCAGCAAACTTTCTCATCAGATTCGTTGTTGTTTATCTATTCCTCATATTGATCTCATGTGAATTTGTTCGCTTGACTGACCTAGAAGAACCAAGAAAAGTGGGGGAAATTTCCCCCTTACCTCCTAATCCTGCAGTTAGGCATAAACTCTGGAACTCACAGTTCTTCTGTTTAGGGTCTTATCTACTGTTTGGGGTCACAGATATTTCCACGGGGCCGTGAGAAACACAAGCACCAAGTCACGGCTCGTGTCATCACATCGCTGGATAATGCGGCACAGAATCATAAAAGAGCAAGGGTGACGATGAGCTGGAGCTATCTACAGGCAGAGATGGTGCCCTTGGAGGCCTCCAATGTGGCCAGGTAGAAAGAGCCACTTCGTTCACAGTGGGGCCACCCTCCCCTAGGAAACAGAACTCCCCAAGCTGGTTCTCTCAACTCTACCCTGAAGGTTCTATATCAGGGCCGAATAAGGTGGGAGAGCAGTTCTTGCACAAAGCTGCAAGCCTGACCCTTACCTTCAGCTGGCAGAAGGTGAGCCGGCCGAGGCGGTAGTATACCTTGGCATAGTACAGGGCCTCCTTGGGACTGTGCAGAGAGGCTGGACAGAGAGACAGCGTCTTCAGGTAGCAGTCTTCGGCCATCTCGTACATGTGCAGGGAATAGTACACAGTGGCCAGACGGTGAAAGGCCACCAGCTCCTGCCTCTGATCTCCTAGGGATGGGAAGACAGAGAGATTCCTGCCGCCAACGTCTCATAGCATTCGTCCGCTCGCTCATTCTGCACAGCTTTTTCAGTCTTTCGTTTTTAGACATCCTGTTTGTTTCTTTTCACAGCATAGGAACTCTCCCCTCAGGTGCGGCCACCACAGTTTTCTCACCACCCAAGTGACCACAGTCTCGCACCAGGCTACACCACCTCTCTCCCCTCCTTCTCTCTGTCTCTTTCCCCTCCTAAGTGTCTTGGGTCTGTGGTCTGCTTTCCAGAGTCAGTCTGGCAGTTCTTTTTACCTTGGTTTAGTTTCACATCCACATCTAAGGGAAGCCATCCTGGATAATTGGCAGGATTATCTATTAGTGCCATGGCTAAGTTTGGGGCCCTGACAACAAAGTTGAAGAGATTTTGCCTTTATGAGACCGATTGCCTTATTTAAGGAATAAATAAAAGGAAAAGCACGTGGCAGACTGCTTGGCGTAGAACAAATACCTGATGGGGATGGGTTACACCAGTGCAACTTGAATTACTATCCTATAACAATAATAACACATTATTATAGTAATATAGGACTATTAGTAGCTCTCCATCTGTTAAGCTACAGACATCCCTTAACTAACACAGACATCCCTTAAATAATTGCACAAAGGGAAAGTCATGATGGTGCTAAGTGTTGACAGGGCTTGGGGGAAGTCACCCCAAAATGCGCCCCGTTGGCATACTGAGTATTTTGACGTAAAGTCACTTCAAAAACAGCTGGTCAAAGAAGGACACCGTGGCTTTCCTCTGTGCCCTGAAAGAAGGAACTAAACCTCCCTTATGAAAGCCACCCTCTCTATGCCCAGAGGTCGAGAGACACCTTTTACCAGAGACAGGACCAGAAAATCAGATAAACAAACTCTGCCACTACTTCATCTGAGTGCCCAGCTCAAGGATTTTGGGGTTATTTCTTCCGGTTTATTGCTTCCTTCCCAAGCAGGTATAAAAACCACCATCTCAGAGGTCCCTGTAAAGCTAGATTTGTTTTTCTCCCATTCATCTGTCATGTCAATCTACTCATTAGGCCAACAAAAGGAACCCAAAAGGGTATAAAGAAATGTTTTCCTCCCCAACAGCTACAAAAGAAAACCCAGGAGCTCCCTACGAGAGCAATTGAGAGAATGTGGTCAAAGTCTTCAGAATGATTCCTGAAGAAACCTTCTCCTCGTTGCAGATGTCAATGTAACTTGAGGATTCCAGAGAATCGTTCTTTCCAAGTCCCTGTGATGGCCCATAATGACAAGCCTCGCTCGGTGGAGTAGCTAAGAAACCTTCTCAACTATCCAAACCTGTCTAACTAGTTGCATAGAGGGCTCTCTCTTCAGGGAGCTCCCTGGGGCTGACTTCCCCTCACAGTGGTCACTAGTGGTCACCTCTGGTCAGGTCACCTCGGGCTCCTTTCCCAGGCCTCCATCTCTGTTAAGCGACAGAGACCCATTCATTCTTGTTGTTACTTTCCAACATGCTGATCTTACGTTGATTTCCAACAGGTCTGTGACTTGTTTTGGTTTGGGGGAGGTTTGCTGTTTTAGAACAAATTTCTTGAACACAATGCGGCCTTTTAAAGAAAACAAAAATTTCCAATTGTGTTTTTGGAATATTTGCAAGGTGGAGGCTTGATACAATCTACAAATACCACTTTTAAGCTTCAAAGGGTCAAGGGGCACAATTAAAAGAGAAAATTCTCCGAAATGGAAAAATCCAGTCACGGGGAAATCAATACGGGAGAGGGTGGCTCTAGCCTCCTTTCAGCTTCTGTCCACAAGGAGAGCCAGAGAGGGAGCTGCCAGGGCCCCCAGGCCTTCGCCGAGATTAGCAGAGAGGCAACCAACCACTCAGTAAGGTTCTGCACGGTAAGAAAGTGGTGGGGAAAAGTGAGCAATTCGACACCATAACACGCTGTGCCACCCACACCTAACAGCCTTGACTGTGCCAGAAACCCCTTCAAGAATCTTCCCCCAAGACGCCTTTTGCCCAACATCTAATCAAGGCTTCTTTCATCAAACCTCCTTCTCTTAAGCACCCACAACCAGGATGAGTTTCTTCAATCATGTTGAGTCTCCCCTTTTTTTCCTGTTTTAACCACAGCTTTTGTTATACGCACAGGTTGTGTCAGCTTAGCGATGAGGCAAGCTCATGGGTCTGACATTTGCGTTCTAACTCCATGGGGAAATGTGCTTTTGATTAAGGATCAAGGAATTTAAGCTTTAAGGCACAGTCTTTTGGGGGGGTTGGGAACCCTGCTGGTATGGAGGGTGAAACACCGTGTCCCCTGGACTGGTGAATAAACCAATTATGATGTAATAGTAATTAAAGTTGCACCGGCGTAACTCATCAAGTATCTGTTCTATGCCAAGCACCGCGCCACCTGCTTCACGTGGATGATCAGTGTTCTTCTAACACCTGCAGGAGACTGGCCCAACTCTGAATCCCTATGTCATCCAGCGATGACAAGCTTGCGGCTTGGAGACACTGGAAGTCTGGCATAACTGAGGGACCCCAGGCGACTGGGCTGGGATTTGAACCCACACAGGCTGACTTCCGAGTGCCTGCGGACTTCAGACTGCTTCCCCGGCCCTCCTCAGAGCGGGTCTCCGCTCTCATTCAGCACCTACCTGCCACCGTGCTGAGCCTGGCTGCCAGTGTGGCAAATTCCAGAGCCTTCTCGTAGCCCTCCAGGCTGATCTGCAGCTCGGTCAGCTTGTTGAAAATCCGGAGCTCCGTTCTCACCGCCTTCAGCCTCCTGGCTAAAGGGATAGCTCCAGCCTGAGGACAGAGCAGAGGGGCTCAGAACATGCCTCCCCAAATGGCTGCTTTGCCATGCGGACAGTTTTGAGCTGAAGGCGATGAGCCCCCAGCCCACTCGGGAAGCTTTTGACTGTCCTACCCTTCACTGCCTAACGTCATTTGGATAGCACGCCCTGTCCAGTGAGCTACGGACCATCCAGTCAGCACCAAAAACAAAAATACACACATATGAGCGAAATGCAATAGACGGAGGGGAATCTAGCAAGGCCTAGGTTCAAAGTCTTCTCCGCGTCCCACTGTTTCTGCAAGCGCGGACAACAGTGATCAGCAAACATCCGCTCTCCTCGCGTTCTTCTGAGCTGCCTTCACTCCCTTGAGGTTTGCTATAGTCTAAGCTTCCAGATACGCCTCATTTTGCTTCTCGGCGGTTTTCATATCATTGCAAGACCACCACCCCCCATGTAAGTGATTAAATCTCTGTCTCCTCGTTATCTATCTTGTGCTGTTTTAATCATGAGATCAGCCAAGGAACTGGAAGGGGAGAGGGGAAAGAACGTATCCTCCCAACATAGCACAAGGAAGCTTAGCCGAGGCAAGAAGCTTGGGTAGAGATGACCGCTTGGAGGCCTCCCGTCCACAGGTGGGGCTGGGCCCGCGGTGATGCAAAGCAAAGGTGACCGCTGTGCTTCTGGGAGTGGCTTTTCTCAACTCGCTCACTTGGACCCTGCTTTTCAGTTCTCTGCCCGGATCTTAGAGGTAGAAGAGCTACAAGTCATCAGCCTTCCTAAAACTGGAGAAGTGGTATTCCCCATGCAGCTACACATTCCCTTAGTACCATATCTTAGTACCATGTCTACAAGGTGCACATATTGGCATAACATCTGTGAGTGCCCAGTAAATGATCAATTCTACGATTTATCTTTATTCTGATAGACTTTTGGGCCAATCACATCACCTCTCTGACCCTTTATTTTCTCATCTATAAAACACATATAGAGATAAGCACCAGAGTCTAGAAGGTGCTTCCTTCTCTCTCTGCCCCAACTCAGTGCCTGAAACATACTGGAGCATGATAAGTGTTTGATGACTGAATAAACAAACCCACAGGTGAATATCTGAATGGATGAAATTTTAGCATCAAGTTAGATAATAACTTTTCCCAAATTTCAGTCCAGAATGAACAACAAATACGATCTTTGATGCTCTGTTAGCTTCTTGACATGTCTAATCGGTATTATTTATTAAATCGACTCTTATTATCTTACCTCATTCTTTATAATAATAACTTTGTAATCATGGCTCGGGTGAACTTGTGTTATGCATGTAAATTATATATGTAATATATAATATTCATATACGTAATCTATAACTATACATCATATTTAATATACATAATATTTATATATACAATATATTATAATGAGTGCCTAATAAAAACATAGTAAAAGAAAGGATTCATCATGTCCCACCATGCCACCAGTGGTACCTGAGAATATTCTGGAAAGCATCAAGTATGCTAAAGCTCTACAGGGAAATGCACTCAAGAGAGGTAACAATTATAGAGTTTATCGAGTCGGAGAACAACAAGGTATATCTGCAACCCCCTGAAGAGTCTGTAATTCAGAAGAGACGGCATTGTGGGCATAGGAGAGGAAGGAAAGAAAAAGAAATACCAGGGCAAGGCTTCAATGCCAGGCATCAGTCCCTGGCACCCACCTGTGCCCAACCAGACTGGACCAGGCAACCCTGGACTTACCCGGTAATACTCCACCGCTCGGTGCCTGAGGCGGGTCCCATTGAAGAACAAGTCACCTGCCTCTTCATAGAGCTTAAGAGCCAAGGAGGGCTCCTCTGCCTTCAGGGCTTTCTGGATGGCTGCCTGGGGGGGGGGTAATAAAGATGATGTCTAAGGCCAAGAGAAGGACTCCCAGATGCCCACAGGACAAGCAGATGAGCTGGTGACGCCCAGGTTTTAATTGCCCCCCACGCTGGCAGGGCTGGTGAAAATTCCCGGAGGGTCTCTGGCCCTACACCTCCCCATCACGCTCTGAGAGATGAGTCCGGCGGCCCTAGGAAGGATTTTTCAGCAGTACAAAAACAAACATGCTGTGCTTTGACAGAAGCGTTAAATGTGTCTTAGAAAAACAAGACTCCTCACACATCAACACCCATGACTTTGGAAAGCATCGTTCAGTGCGAAAACCTAAGCTGATCTGGAGTGAAGTGAGAACTGGCAGTAAACAATCACAAAGATGGGCTGGGTGTGCAAACGGCCGAGGGCTGGCAAACGGCTGTCTAGGTCAACACCTACCCATCCCAGGTGGAGAAGCTGAGGTTCCGGAAAGAACGAGAACATTCTCCAAGTTCCAGTTCACATCAATAGCTAGTGGTAAACAAAGGTGAGGGTCTTTCAGTTCATGACCCTTCTCCAGACCCTCACGAGAGAAGAGAAAGAAGGCCCTCTTTCTCACCAAGAAGATATTTCCCATTGCCTCTAAACAAAGGGTGACAAGGAAGGCGAAGCATGAAGCACAGCCCTCAGCCTCTGCAACACACTTCAAGGACCTCAAAAGGCTTCAGTGGGGTGACCCCAGAACCTCAGGGAGTGGCCTTCCAGGGTGGACTGGACCTGGAGCCAGCGAATCACTAGACTCCGCTGCCATTGCCGGTGGCGGTGAGGTGGGGTCTAAGCCCAGAGGCTCTGCACCCACCCCTCCCACTGAACAACCCAAACAGCTACCCCCAGGGCCAGGGAGTGAAAGGCAGGACCGCTCCTGCGCTCTGAAAATGCTACCAGCTGTCAAAGCCAAAAGCAGAAGAGCCTGGAGCTGAGAGTGAGCGCTTTAAGCCAAGCTGCCCGTGCTGTTTTCACGGGCTGTCAGGCCTTGGGCAAGTAGCTCGGTCTCCTTGAACACCGCTGGCAGTGGGGCACTTTGCTTCGTGTGCAAGGAGACTGAGACGGCACCATGCACGTGAAGCATTCAGCAAAGCCTCCGGCGTGTTGTAAGCGTGCAGCCAGCGTGCGCGCCATCATTAAAGCTCGGTGCAGGGCGTTTGTCTGGGGTTAAAAATTGAAACAAAGGGAACAATAATGGGAAGGAGGAAAACATAGCAGGCGTAACTCTTTAGGTATGACAAATGTCCTTTCATGCCACAAAAGCAGAACTACCCTACAGATGTTGGTAATAATAGCAACAACAATCCCATTAATGAAGCATTTTCTACGTCCCTGGCGTTGACCAGTGCTTACTATGTACGTGCATTTACTGTCCGTGATTTCTAATCTTTATGCAGAGAAACGAAGAAAGTTCAAGCGCTCCCATAGCGAGCCTGGGGCCCCACAGTTCCTAACGGGCAACCCTGAGATTTGATGGCAGGTGGATCTGTCTCCAAAGCCCAGGCCTTGGCTCACACACGATACCTTATCTCAGACATCCAGGGTGTGGAAACCAAAGAATCCCAAGAAGGAATCATGTTAAAACCCTGCACACATCAACCTCGACTCGAACAGGACGCAAGTGTGTGGGCAGATGGCTGTAGCTCCCGGCTGTACGTGGACTCAGGGTCTGAACTTGGCACTTGGTATTCAGCCTCCCAGACCTGCCTGGTCTTGTCTTATGCCCAGGGAGCTGGCCCCAAAGGGTTTAGCATGGACATCACCTCTCTCTTGAGTTGCAGCCAGTCACTCTGGAAGATAAAAGCGCCTCCCACGCCCTGGGACTTCCCAATCTCCCTAGCGCTCTCAGCAGACCTACCTGCAGGTATAGCTCCACCAGCTCATCTTCCTGCATGAGGTAGTGCAGCTGTCCGGCCCCAAGCCAGGCCTCAGCAGCCTTGTCCCTTTCTCCTAGATCGATGAAGATCCGCAGACTTTCCTTGATGCAGGTGAGCGACCTCCTGAGCGATCTGGGGGCAGACATGGACGCATGGATGTGAGCCTGGAGTTACTCATCCCAGGAGGAAGCCGAGGCTTGAGAGGGAACAACATCGTCATCACTCGGAGTGTTGAATCCCAGCTCTGCCTCCATCAGTGACGTGACCTTGAGGAAGCACAGACCCTCCCTGTGCCTTACTTCTTCCTCTATCAAATGAGCATATAATTGTGCTTGTCTCCAAAGATCATTGCGAACATTGAATGAGGTCATGAAACTAGAGTGTTTGGAGCCGCATGTACCATGGACTAAGCACTTGGTGAGTATTTAAATGTTATCATCATCATCATTATGATGGCCCATGCTCCAGCTATCTTTTGACTCCACCACAAAATTTTCTGTCATACCTACCTAACCAGCAGCAAATGCCAAATGCACGTTTATTGAAGACATGCACAAAGGACCATCGTGAAGACGTTAAATCATCAAAAAGACTACGACGTTTTATGAAGGAAAATCAAAGGACGTTTTGAAAATTGGTGCTGAGCAGAATATTCTTGAACTTTCTGGAAAATTGCCTCATGCAGGTCTCCCAGGACAGGAATTAATGATGAAGAGGCATAAGTGACTTACTGTGATCCAGAATTTTAGAACAAAACTGAACTCTGAAAACCATCCAGATAGTAGCTCTCAACTCCCGCTGTCATCAGAATGAGCTAGAAGCTCTTCAAACATACAAACACAGGCAAAGTCACCCCATCTGCTGATACGCATGCTCCTGGGGGGAGGGGGTCTGAGCTCTCTAGTAGGCTAAGGCTCTCCATAGCGACTGAGCACTGGGCTTGAGACCTGCTGATCTAGACCAGCTCCCTTACAGCGCAGAAAAAAACAGCTACAGACTTGGGAGTTGTCTCACACAAAGTTGCCTAGCACTGGGTGAAGATTCAACCAGAGCTCCCCTCTCTGAGTCCTAGCACAGGTCATACCACCACACACCCATTCTTCAAACCTGATTCACAGCCCACCTGCCCCAGCAGCACCAGGGAGCTTGCTGAACACAGACTCCAGAGCTGATGCTGAGTTGGAATCCTTTGACTGCACCTCGGGAATCTGCATTTCCAAGACACACCCAGATTATGCTCAGTCAGGCTCAAGGTAGCATGAGACGGCTGCTCACACTGTGCCAATCCTTCTAGAGACTTTGATCGTCATCAACGAGCCTGTGGCCAGTTTGGAGGTCTTCATCAGATGCAACCATCGCACCCCAGGCTTCCTTGAGCACAGTGACAGAAACAGCAGTATTTTTGACGAACAAGGCTCTGAGCCATCTTGGCAATGAAGCAGCTACTAATGTTCTGAAGAAAGTTCCAGAGCCTTGACCCTTATAAACTCTGAGAAGAAAGAATTCAAGGGTTCTCTGTGTGCCCACATGTGACATGAGATTTATTGATGTTGAATGGACGCTGGTCACCCTCAGTCTTGGAGTGTCAGACTGTAAAGAGAACTGGACTCTGTACAAATTGTTTCTGAGGCAATTGCATCCTTAAACCTGCTTGATGTTGTCTTGGTCTAACCCTTTGAATTGGGGAGCTCATTCAATTTCCAAAATGCTAACTGTTACTGTTATGATGACAATTATCATTCTCTTGCTATGATTAATGTGCATCTCCCACCAACCTGCTACGTTCTCTTGGGTCCTTTTTACAGTTAAAAGAGGAAAATGTGGAACGTGGGAGCAGGTTGAGAGATGGAGCTTAAGCTAAGAGGAATACCTTCTGTCTCTCCAGTCCCCTCTGGCACATGAGAGGGTGGGCCACAGCACATCTCTCACCTGTCACCCAGCTTCCTAACCTTGCTAACCTATTAGTGATGGCTGTTGCCCCCACAGGTAAATCCTCCTGTTACCGCGCATCCCTGCATCCTCCCTGCTGCGTGTCACGTG